>JAKSZT010054149.1:1477344-1598110 GCA_026826555.1 Tolypeutes matacus | reverse complement strand
TTTTAAATTAAAAAAAAAAAAAAAAAAAAAAAAACAGGAGAGAGAGGGTTGGAGGAGAGTGTAAGAAAGAAAATTATTGGTAAGAATAACTAAAAAGATAAAAAGAAATAAAAAAACATATGGCATACATAAACCTAAAGAAAATTTGGCTAATGTAAGTAATAACATTGAACATTAATGGATTAAACTCTCCAATCATGAGACACAGAATGGCAGAATGAATAAGAAAATATGACCCATCTATATGCTGTCTACAAGAAACTCACTGTAGACCCAAGGACACAAGGAAGCTGAATGTGAATGGTTGGAAAACAATTTGATATGCAAACAGTAGCCAAAAAAGTGTGATAGTAGCTGTACTAATGCTGGTCCAAATAGACTTTAAATGCAAAACTATTGTAAGAAACAAAGAAGGACACTATATATTAATAAAAGGTGTAATCTATCAAGAAGAAAGAACAATCATACACATTTATGCACCTAACCATAGTGCCTCAAAATTCCTGAGGCAAACATTGAAAAAACTAAGTGAAGAAAAGGATGCCTCTACAATTATACTGGGGGACTTTAATACACCATTATTACCATAGACAGAAAAACTTGATGGAGCATCAATAAAGAAACAGTGACCTTGAATAATACATTAGAGGATCTGGAGCTAATAGACATATACTGAACATTACACCCAAATATAGCAAGATATTCATTCTTCTTGAATGCACAGAGATCATTTTCCAGGATAGACCACATGGTGGGCCACAGAACAACTCTCAATTCAGAAAGATTGAAATTATAAAATTATTTTCTCTGACCACAATGAAATGAAGCTGGGACAGAGAATTGGATTAAGCACAAAGATATGGCAGTTAACACACTCAGAAAATCAGTGGGTCAAGGAGGAAATTGCAGAAGAAATGAGTAACTACTTGAAATGAAAGAAAATTACAACACAACAAAAGCAGTGCTGAGAGGGAAATTCATAGCCATAAATGCTTATATTGAAAAAGAAGAAAGAACTATAATTAAATTAACCCCAAAGCAAGTAGAAAGAAGGAAATAACAAGGATTAGAGCAGAGCTAAATGAAATTGAAAATAAGAATGCACTAGAAAACATAACCAAAACCAAAAGCTGATTCCTGGAGAAGATTAATAAAATTGACAAATCTTTAGCTAGACTAACAAAGAAAAATAGAGAGAAGATGCAAATATATAAAATAAGAAATGAGGAAGGAGATATCATGAATGACCCCACAGAAATAAAGAGTTTCATAAAAGGATTCTTTGAAAAATTATATGGCTACAAGATGGATAATTTAGGGGAAATGGACAAATTCCTAGAAACACACAAGCATCCTACATTGATGAAAGAAGAAATTGATTAACTCAAAGGGACAATCACAATTAGTGAGATTTATTAGTCATCAAAAAACTCCCAACTAAGAAGAGCCCAGGACCAGATGGCTTCACAGGTGAATTCTACCAAACATTCTGGAAAGAACAAACACCAAGCCTGCTTAAACTCTTCCAAAAGACAGAAGTGGAGGGAACATTGCCCAACTCATTGTATGATGCCAACATCACCTTAATACCAAAGCCAAAGACACCACAAGAAAGGAAAACTATAGACCAATCTCCCTAATGAATCTAGATGCTAAAACCCTCAACAAAATACTTGCTAATCTTATTTAACAACACATCAAATGAGTCATACACCATGACCAAATGGGTTTCATCCCTCATATGCAAGGATGTTTCAACATGAGAAAATCAATGAAATTGGAGGAATCACACTACCTGACTTTAAAACATACTGCAAAGCTACAGTGGTCAAAATTGCATGGTATTGGTACAAGGATATACATACTGACCAATGGAACTGAATTGAGAATTCTGATATAGATCCTCACCTATACAGTCAAGTGATATTCAACAAGGCCACCAAATCTAATCAACTGGGAGAGAATTACCTCTTCAACAAATGGTGCTGGAAGAACTGGATATCCATGTCCAAAAGAATGAGAGAGGAGGACCATCCTCTCACATTATACAAAAGTTATATCAAGATGGATCAAAGATCTAAATATAGAAGCCAAAACCATAAATATGTAAAATTGTGTAGGGAAGCATCTATAAGATTAGGAAATGGTTTCATGAACTTTACACACAAAGCATCAGCAAAGAAAGAAAAAATAGATAAGTGGGACCACCTCAAAAATAAAAACTTTTGCCCTCAAAGGACTTTATCAAGAAAGTGAAAAGCCAGCCTACGGAATGGGAGAAAGTATTTGGTAACCATCTATCCAATATGGGACTGGTATCCAGCATATATGAAGAAATCCTACATCTCAAAAATAAAAAGTAAAACAACCCATTAATAAATGGGCAACTGATTTGAATAGACACTTCTCCAAAGAAGAAATACAAATGGCTAAATAGCACATGAAAATATGTCCAACATCATACCTATTAGGAAAATGTAAATCAAAACTACAGTGAGATGTCATCTTACACACATTAGACTGGTGGCTATTAAAAAATCAGAGGACTACAAGTGTTCGAGAGGATGTGAAGGAATGGAAATGCTCATCCACTGCTGGTGGGAATATAGAATGCTGCAGCCATTATGGAGGACAGTTTGGTGATTCCTCAGGAAGCTAACTACAGACTTGCCATATGATCCAGAATTCCCACTTCTGGGTATATATCCAGAAGAATTGAAATCAGGGACATGAACAGATATATGCAAATCAATGTCATAGTGGCATTATTCACTGTTGCCAAAAGTTGGAAACAACACAAATGTCCATCAAGAGATGAAACAATAAGCAAACTCTGCTATATATATATATATATATATATATATACACACACACACACACACACAATGGAATATTACTCAGCTGTAAGAAGGAATGCAGTATTAACACACAGGATAACATGAATGAATCTTGAAAACCTTATGTTGAGTGAAGCAAGCCAGGCACTGAAGAACAAATATTCATGACCTCACTGATATGAATTAAGCAAATTGAGCAGACTCACAGAGCTACAGTCTGGAAGGAGGGTTGGAGTAGGGAGCAGGTGAACAATGGGGACTGGTGGGTACATGGGTGAAACTACAATGTTAAGAATGGTCTTTTGACAATAGGGCAATGTTGGGTTACTTGTTTAGGGCATTGGATGTGGGGGGCATTCAGGACTGGGTGCACCTAGGGCAGGCTTCTAGGGAGTGTGTGAGTGTTCATCTTGTCATAATGTGTTGTATCACTGAGTGAATACCTACACAATGAATGGAAATTGTTGGACTCCCATCCTGGGAAGTCCTGCTAAGTTCTCAGAGCAAGGGGTAGAAGTCTCTTGAGAGAATAGGATGTGCCTAATAGGGGAGGACAGACCAGTATATCAAGCCCTCAATTTAGTTGCAAGTAACTATTGATCTTGTTCTTCAAGGAATGAAACTTTGTCATTGCTGTGGGTCCTGAGGGGAGGGGGAGGAAGGAATAGAATTGATGGAATATGGGGTGTTTTGGGGCATTGGAATTGTTCTACATTATCTTATAATGATGGATATGGGCCATGTTAAATTTCATCAAAATTTATATTAAGCGTATGGTCCAAAATGTAAACCATAATTTAAATCACTGTCCATGGTTAGTAGCAGTGCTTCAATATTTGTACATAAATTTTAACAAATGTACCATTCATAAGGTACATTATTAATAAGGAAAAGGGGAAAAGAGGGAGGCTGTTGGATATATGTGAATCCCCTTTATTCTGTACATGACTTTTCTGTAACCTAAAGCTTCTTTGAAGTTAAAATGAAAAAAGTAAGATACTTTGGGAATATACAGAAGAAAAAGTCACTGTACATAGAAGACAACAGATCTAAAAGTGATGAAAGACATAATGTCAATTTAAAAAAAAAATTATTTCAAATTTTTAAAATTTTTGTATTTTAATTTTAATCTTTAAACTATCATTATTATTTCATTTTCTTACTAATTTTATTTGGTTATTTTGTTGGCTTCATTTTTGAAGATGTTTTGGATCACAGAACTGTTGCAACTGTGGTAGGGGAGGGTCATTGTTGTTGGGTGTCAATGATGGGGCATACCTGGGAGGAGGTTTACCTGGGCCATACCTATTAGGCATGAATATGTTCAAGTGTTCATGGGGCACTGTCATGGGGGTGAAAGCCCACACAATAACTGAAAGAATATGGAATTCCCATCTGAGGGAGCTCTACCACATTCTCTAATGGGACAGCTAGTATACCCCAAGTATGGTGGCAGTAACTAGTGAAAGAGGGAGGAACATTGACAGGCCCTTGACATTGATGACTGTATGTATGAATCTTTTCTTTTGAAATTGAAACTTATGCTAGTATTATATGTTACCTAAGAGTTACCTCCTGATATCATCCTTGTTGCTCAGATGAGACCTCTCTCTAAGCCAATCTCAGTGTATAAATATACTACCTTCTCCCCAGCATGGGACATGACTCCTGGAGATGAGCTTCCCTGGCACCGAGGGATTACTACCAAGTGCCATGTAGCAATGCAATTGGAAAAAGGCCTTGATCCAAAGGGGGAAAGGGTAATATAAGTGAGTTTTTATGTCTAAGAGACTTCAAAATGAGTTGGGAAGCCATTTCAGAGGTTAAGCTTATGTATGTCTCAGCAGGATCTTATTGAATGCCACAGTAAATTTTGCCTTAAATAGCAGGGCTCCTGAGGGCTCTGTAGATATCTAGACACTATAGGCAGGGCAGACACCTCAGGTGTTTGGCACTCTGCCAGTGGGCCCTACTTCAGAATTTATGTTCCCTAGTCTGACAGAGTTGGACTCAGTTGTGGTCTTCCTATGCATGGCTCTTCTGCTCCTTCTATTTGAACCTATAATTAGTGCTAGAGTTGATAATTTTATGTCCAAGAGACATAAATCTTTGGCCTGTCCATGTGCCAGTTGGGCCCTGAATCTCAACAGAGTTACAACACCTTTTCTACAATTCATTGTACTCACTCAGGATAACTAACAAGGTGATGATGATGGACAGCAAACATCCCAAGGAACAGAAAGTGCCTTCAACCTCAAGCAAGATAGTCCCACCCAACTGCCCCATAGGATCTATGCCCCTTCTCCATTAGAGGTGGAGTAGGCATCACCATCCTAGAATCCTCAGGACTGGGGAATGAAAGATGGACTAGAGTAGACCCTGCTATTCTACTATATACTTATTGTGATTCTAGCAATTGAAGAAGTTTTATCATTGATGTGGAGGCAGTGGGCACTGGAGGTTCTGAGATGAAGGAGAGGGAAATATAGGTGTAATATGGGGGCATTTTCAGGACATTGGAATTGTCCTGAATGAATTTGCAATGACAGATACAGGTCATTATCTATATTGCCATAATTTACAAAGTTCTGTGGAAGAGAATGTAAACTATAATCCACATTTAGTGGCAATGTTCCAATATGTTTTCATTGATTGTAACAAATGTGCCACACTGTGGCAGTTTGATGTAATTATGAATTCCAAAAATATAATTGAATCATGCTTGTAAACTGATCTGTTAATCTGGGCATGATTAGGTTAGGATTAGGGCGTTGAGCCCCACCCCTTGGTGGGTGGGGAATTGAATATGCATTACTATGAACCAAATATATTGTGTAATATATTGTTTGATTCAAAAAAAAAATTCTATGTATGCATCACATTTAATTGAGAAATGTATATATTTATTCATCTGTGTTTACTTTTTAGTTTTTAATTGTTTATGTTTTCAATTATTAAATGTACAAAATAAAGTTAAAAAAAATAAAAAAGGCAAGGCAAAGGAAAGTTGAAGCAGTCCTTTGAGAAGCAGTTTTGATGTTGTAAAGAAGGCCCCAGGAGAAGAGAAGCGAGCCGTTCGCCTGATCTTCTACAGCTGACCTTGTGGAGGAAACAGGAGCTAAGCCCGGAGAGAAACACAGCCCCAGCAAGAGAGGAATCCCAGAAGCCTGAACCCTGGCAAACGACAGCAGCTGTCTTGCTCTAACACGTGGCAATGGACTGTGGTGAGAGAAGAAACTTAACGCTTTATGGCCTGGTATCTGTGGACTTCTACCCCAAATAAATACCCTTTATAGAGACCAACCCATTTTTGGTATTTCACATTAGCATCCCTTTGGCTGACTAATATACACACTAACGAAGAATGTCGTTAATGTGGAAAACTGTGGGAGGGGTAAGTATTGGGTCATATGGGAATCCCTTATATTTTATAAGTAAAATTTATATAACCTAAGTATCTTAAAAATTTTTTTAATGTATAAAAAATAAAATTTAAAAATTTTTAAAAATTAAAAAAAAAAATGTAGTCTGAGTCTCTTGGGGAGTGGGTGTAGCTCATTGGTTGAGCACCTGCTTCCCATGTATGAGGCTCTTGTTCAATCCCCAGTACTTCCTTAAAAAAAAAACTAAAAGTAAGTGAATCTGTTGTAGTCCACAAATAGATGGCTCATATTTTTTCCCATTGTGTCATTCTATGTCTTTTGATTGAGGAGTTCAATCTATTAATATTCAATGTTATTTCTGTAAAGAAATTACATACCTTGTCCATTTTATACCTTGGATTTCTGTTTTCATATCTTACTGTTTTCTTTTAACCCTGCCAGCCTTCCTTATTTATTATCTTCATTACTACACTCTTCTCCAAGCCTCTTATCCTTGTAATTTCCTTTCAGACTGTAACATACCCTGCAGTATCTTTTGTAGAACCAGTCTCCTGGTGAAAAACTTTCAGTTTTTATTTGTCTGTGAAGACTTTAAACTTTTTTGAAGGATGGTTTTCTGAAGACAGAATAATTGGCTGGCAGTTTCTTCTTTTAGTACCTTAAATATATTATGCCTCTGTCTTCTTACCTCCTTGGTTTCTGGTGAGACATCAGAAATTAGACATAATGAGGCTCCCATGTAAGTGATACATTTATTTTCTCTTGCTTCTCTCTGAAACCTCTCTTTGAGTTGAGTATTTGACATTCTGAATAGTATATGTCTCAGAGTAAATCTATTCAAATTTATTCTGTTTAAATTCTGGAATATTGATACTCATGTCTTTCATATGGATTGGAAAATTTTCAGCCATTATTTCCTTAAAATTTTTTCTGCCCCTTTTCCATTCTATTCTCCTTCTTGGATTTGTATAATGCATATGTTTGTGTGTTTATGCTTTCATACAATTCCCTGAAACCTTGTTCAATTTTTTCATTCTTTTCTCTTTCTGTTCTTCTGTCTCTTACAGTTCAGATTCTCTGTCATCTAATTTCAATATATCTGTCCTCAAACAAATCAATTCTGCTATTATATGACTTTAATGTGTTTTTAATCCCATCTATTGTGTCTCTCATTTCCATAAGTTCTGTACTTTTCTTTACAGGCTTTCAAATTGTTCTTTATGTTCACACAGTGTCACCTTAAAATACTTCAACTCATTAGTCATATTTTCCTTCAACTTCTTGAACTGATTAAGGAGATTTGTGTGAACATCATTGATTAGCTGTCTTTACTCCTGTGTCTCATTGGATTCTCGGTTTGTTCCTTTGCTTGGCCATATCTTCCTGTTTCTTAGTATGTCTTGTTATTTTTTGTTAATATCAAGGCATCTGATTGTGGTGGTGATTTTACTCAGTACATCAATTTCTTTCTCCTGCTTAGTGTTTTTTTGAAATTCAATGAGAGTTTATTGAACATATAGCAGTGAACCCACTGCCACAAACAAAATTCAGAACTCCTCTGTCACTGAAAAACCTGCTTCCTCAAGCCACTTTGTTAAACGTTCCATCCTCTGCCACTTGCTGAAAACAGAATAGATAATTTACATTTCCTAAATTTTGTATATAGATGACATCATACAGTATGTACTTTATTGTGTCAGTATTATTTTCACTTGGAATAATGATTTTGGGGCTCATCCATGCTGTGTCATCTATCAGTAGTTCATTGTTTTTCATTTCCGAGGAGTATTTTGTTGTGTGGCTATACCACATTTTGTTTATTCCCTGAAAGATATTTAGGTTGTTTCCAAGTTTTGTTATTGAGAATAAAGCTGTTATGAAAGTCATCTCTGTGAAGACATGTTTTCATTTCCTACCTAAAGTGAGATGCTTGGTTTTGTGATGGGTGTATGTTTAATTATTAAAGTGGCTGTCATTTTATACACCCAGCATAAGGGTGTGAGAGCTCAAGTTCCTTCACATCCTCAATGATACTTTTATTCTCAGTCATTTTATTTTCAGCATACTAATGATGTGTTGTCAACCTTCATTGTGGTTTTAATTTGCATTTTCTTTGTAACCAATAATGCTGAGCACCTTTTCACATCCCTATTGACCATTCTTTGGTAAAATATCTGTTCAAATCTTTTGTTCATTTTTAAATTGGGCATTTTGTCTTCTTACTTTTGAATTGTGTCTACTTATATTTGTGGATACAAGTCTTTTGGCATCTAAATTCATTGCAGGTATTTTCTTCAATTCTGTAGTTTGTCTTTTGATTTCATTAATTTTGTCTTTTGAAGAGCAAACATTTAAATTTGATAAATTCAAATTCATCAAGATTTTTTAAGCTTTATGCTTTCTGTGTAATATCTAAGAAAAGTTTTCTATCCAAAACTGCAAAAGATTTTTTCACTTATTTTCTTCTAGATGTTTCCTGCTTTTAACTTTTACATTTGGGTCTCTACTGCATTTCAAGTTAATCTCTATGTATAGGGTGAAGTAAAGGTTGATGTTAATTTTTCAAAATGGATATATGTTTCAGCACATTATGAAATGATGTTCCTTTCCCTGGTAAATTACTTTTACATCTTTGTTGAAAATCAATTTACACACAGGTGCAAGTCTATTTCTGAACTATTGATCTAAATATCTACTCCTTCACCAAAACCATATTGTCTTTTTATTAATTTAGCTCTATAGAAAATCTTGAGCTCAGGTCATATGTGTCCTCCAGATTTGTTCTTCTTTTTAAAAATTGTTTCAAACATTCTAGGTCATTTGTATTTCCACATTAATTTTAAACTCAGCTTAATCATCTTACCTATTTCTACCAAAAATCCTGTCAGAATTTACATTGGGATTACACTTCACCTATAGATCAGCTTGGAAGGAATTTATATCTTAACAATATTGAGTCTTCCAATCTATAAAATGATAGAATTTCCTTTTTTTAGTCTTTACTCTCAGCAAAATTCTGTGGGGTTTTCTTGAAGATGGCTTGCATTTCTTTTAAAAACACTTTACTATTTTATGTTTTTTTTTAATGACAAATGAAAGTTTTGTTCAGGAGAAAAAATATTAAGATAAACAAATATTGAGACTATTTGTCATTTATAAGTTTACACACCCTTTCTAAGAATATGCAAAAGATGTACTTCAGGAAAAAGAAACAAGATCCTAAGGGGAGGGTCTGAGATGAAGTAAGAAATGATGAACAAAGAAAGTGTTAAATATGGAGGTAAATGCAGCCAAATATGGAATGTTAAAAATCATAATAATATCTTAGATAATAAAAAAATACAAAGCTATACTGTATAACAATCATGGGAAGTTTTTATGAGCCAGGGCTGGAGATGGAACGTACCAGTTCTCTGTCCCTGGTTGTAGCTATTTATGAGGAAGGCTTAAAAGTGTAGTTTAAGACTGCATCCAAAAAGAATAGATAATGGATTTTCAATGAACAAGCAGCAGTCTCTGTCACAGTATATAAGCAAATAGGAGGGTTATTTGTGTCCAGATCCTTGAATTATACCAGAAGAGAAATAAAGATGTTTATTAACATTAGTCTTTGACAAGTTAAATATGTAGCTTAAAAGCTCTAGGGAGAAACAAAAAGCATAGAAGTAGATATGATTTACAAAGGATGAAATAGAATGAAATCAAACACTTGAAGTAATTAAGAAAGAAGAAAAAACAAGAACGAGTAAGGCATATAGAGATCACAAAATGAAATGACAGAGATAAATCCAAATATATTAGTAATTACAAAAATTATTGTAAATAATTTAAATTAAAAATTTTCCAATTTTAAAATGAAGAAAATTGCAAACTATGCTTTTTATATCCAGCTATGTCTTGTTTATAGGCAATATGTCTAAAATATAATGTAAAGGAAGTATGAAAGAAAAAAAAAAACTAATCTATATGCTAAGGAACTACCAAACAAAGGAAAGCTTGCATAATTCCCCTAACAACAAATAATTTATTTATATACTAGGAGCATTAATAGAAAAATGTCCATTCCAAATGATAAAAAGTTCTATACACATGTTGCCCTGGGTGGTACCCCATCTTCCCAGTACCCACTTGGCCAGCACCAGCCCCGGCAGGCCCTGCCCTGCAGACTATCTGTGTGCTGTTGGAAAAAAATAAATCTTATTGTTCAAAGAGTTAAAAATTCAAAAATTATATGCAACTATTAGCTTAATCAGTTTAATACAAATATAATAGAAATACAAGGAGATAAAGAAAAAAATCTTCCATCATAGTGCAATCTTTCTAATATAGCTCTCCATTAATCAATAAATGAATCAGGCAACTTGTAACAGTGCAGCCCAAATAAAAGTGCAAAAGTGTTCCTAAAAGTCATAGGTCAAAATTCCAACCCAAAATACCCCATCCAAAAATTTCTGAAGAACTCTCCACCCTCATGGGTTTATCATCTCATTATTCTTCTTACCAATAATCCCAACATTTTAATATGCCCAAATAGACAAGGAAATACAATTGTGCTGTTAGGGTTTGGGTAAGTACCACAAAGTACCCTAAAAAACAAATCTCATAAATCTCAGTTGGCAAAACAAAATAAAAGTGCATTTCTTATTCATGTCATCATCCCCTTGATGAGTTCCTTCCATCTTGTGTCTCCACCATCCCCTAGTAGTGCCTTAACAGCTCTTGCTGGATCTTCTGCATCCACACAGATTTGGGAGGAAGGGAAAGAGTGGAGAAGAGCAAGAGGTTTTGATGAGTCAGACTTGGACCTCACATACATAATTTCTGCAGGATATTGTCATTGCAAGGGAGACTGAAAATGATCACCTGACACTGTGCCCAGGAGGTAGAGGAAAAGGTTTTAGGAAACAGCAGTGAGCACACAATGTCCCATCATCCCACTCATCACAGAACACATGATTCTATCCTACTCTTGAAAAATGCTTCTGGTCTGTATTATCAGCTCTAAGATAAGATTGTATGATTTCTTTCTTAAACTCTTAACTTCTTTTTAGTCTGTCTTTGATGCTTTTTAGAACTCCTTCCTGAAGAAATTAAAATGCAATAGGAGACCAATGAGGTAAAAACTTGCTTTTTTAAAAAATAAGGTATCATCTGCATAGGGTAAAGTCCACCCTTTTTAGTGGATAGTTCTACAAGTTTTAACAATCACATATAGTTGTATAACCAGCACCACAACCAAGTTTCAAAACAGTTGCATTACTGAAAAAAACCCTCTCCCCTTTGTAGTCAACACCTCCCCAACCCCCAGCTGCTTGTAACAAGTGATCTATTTTCTGTCTCCTTAATTTTGTCTTTTCAAGAAGGTCAAATAAACAGAATTGCACCACATGTAGCCTTTTAATTCTGGCTTCATTTACTTAGATTCATGCCCTTGAAGCTCATCCACATCCTTGTGTACCAGTAGTTTGTTCCCTCTCATTGCTGACTTATACTCCAATATACATGGCAACAAAAGTCCAATCCATGAAAGGAAAATTCAACAAATTGGACCTCAAAATGACCTTCTTTTCTTTGAAAGACATTGTTGAGATATTAAAAAGACAAGTCACAGACTAGGAGAAAATATTTGTAAATAACATACCTGTTAAAGGATTGTGTCCAGAACATATAAAGAGCTTTTGAAATATAATAATATTAAAAAATTTAAAGGACCAAATACTTGAACAGGCACTGAGTCAAAGAAGATATATGGATAGCAGTAAGCACATTAAAGCATGCTCAACATCATTGCTCATCAGGGAAATGAAAATCAAAACTACAATGAGGTATCACTACACACCTACTAGAGTGGCTCAAGTTTTGATAATGACTCAAAAGTATGGAATGCAAATGAGCACTCATCCGTTGCTGATGGGAATTCAAAATAGTGCAGCCACTTTAAAAAATAAGTGATTTCATTAAAGTTCAACACACTTAGCATACAATGCAGAAATTCTACTCCTAGCTATTTACCCAAGTGAAAACCTGTAGATGAGTGCTTATAGCAGCTTCAATCACCATGAACTAGAAATGATCCAAATGCTCCCCTACTGGGGAATGGACAAAGAAAAGCTAAAAAGAAAATAGCTTTCTAAATGCTGAAGTAGGCAGTTTATGGAGATATATGAAAAGCTCCAAAGTTTGGTAATGGACAACTCTACTTTATCTCATATTAAGCTATAATATTGGCTCTATACTATTATTTTAGAAAGTTGCATTTGTTGTTTTGTTTTCATTTTCTCATTCCAATGAAGTATAGTCCTCTGCAAGTAAACTGGAAAAATGGGAGACCTTGTGTCTGTCTGGCAAATATATGGGATTGAAGTATCTATTAGAACAAGAAAGACTGAGAAAGAGTACTACAAATGAGACAGTCATCAGAGCTCTGCATTTCAGCTATGACCGGATTTAGTCAATGCTGTGCACAATGTTACTTCCACAGCCCATGACTCCCACAGATCTCACTCAGCTGCCCAGTGTACAGCCATTTCCCAAGTATTAGGCAAAAAGTGCATCCACCGTACTTTCAGTAAAATAAACCCATAACAAGTTTTAAGACAATCATGTATGAGAATCACTTGGACTTGCATTATGCCAAGACATGAAGTCAGGGGAAGCTGGGGGGTGATGTCCTCTAGTTTCTTGGCCATGCTATGCAAAAGAATTTAAGAACATGCCAGTTTAGTTCGGTGAGTAGTTTATTGAGAAAATGGGAGAGAACAGAGATGTAGGTTTGAGCTCCTTCAGGCAGAGAGAGAGACTTGGCTTGTGGAGTTACCTTTCAAGCTATTAATTATTGCACCCCTTGCTAATGTTTGGGGGATGGGCTCCAGCTGTTTGCTCTTCTGATTATCCCACCCCTCAGTTCCCCAGGGAGCCCAATGGTGAGGCCTACTGAGGGTATCTGGGGCTTTTCCTTGACCCCAAATGAGATCTCATTCCACATTTGGTTCTCATGACCAGGTTCTCACAGACTTCTGGCAGACTTCTGGGTCCCTCAAGGGGTCCTAATGGTTTTATTTCACAGCTCTTCCTGAATTTCTGGTTCAATTTTTTTCTAAAACTTTACATTTTCTCTGTTTAAGTTATCAAAAGAGGGGCAGAGAGCCACTAATGGAGTATAGAATAGATCTAAGGTGGCTGGGAAAGAAACAGGGAAGACAAGACCTGTCTTTCTTCACTTTCCTGGCTGGCCATCAGATGGTGCTTTTTGGCAAAGCTTTCCAATATGATGAATCTTTTACTTCTGAGATATAGATTCAAAACCAGGTTACACTGGTTAAACTCTCTGAATAGAAACCATGATCAGACCTCTGAAGCACCCTCCCTCTTCCCTGGAAAGATTGTCATTTCTCTTTTCTATTGGCTGTCAAGCTGCAGGTTTTATGGAGGTTGTTCATTTCAAGTGTGGGGGATGAGTGCCATTCCCAGGCCAACAAATCACAGTTTTTCCTTTGGCCCCTTAGTCTCTCCATCCCCAGTTCTCTTTGATGATATGTGTGTCATTCTCCTGTTCTGCAAATCACCCCAAAGAAGCTCCCCAGGATGACTTCTATACTTTCACTCCTATGTTGTACCTTCATCCTGTTTGAGCTAATCTGATGCCAGCTTCCCAAAACTCACACCATTGATTCTTGTTGCTTGGGTTTTACTTTTACCCAAAACTTTAATTTAATTTAATTTCTTTTAATTCTAGACCTTTGGGAAGACTTACATCACACAGTAATTTTTACAAACTTTCCCATTGCTCTTTTTTTATATTTAATGGGAGCATGTCTCATCTTCATGTTTATGAGGATTCTGTATGCATGAACCCTTCAATAACATCTATTCTCATAATATGGATTTTCTATTTTGCCTCCAAGCCATCAGGACTGGAGGATATATTGAGACAGATACTCCCCTGGGGCTCATTAATGACATGTTATCATTCAGTCCCAACATCTGTTATGGGACCATTTGTTTTAGGACACATTTAAACCTAAATTCTCACCATGTAAGGATGTTCCACATTTTTCAGCATATATGGGATGGATGGTTAATCTTTCCCCATGAATCTCCTTCAGTAAATTGAAATTATTGCTCCAGGACTATTTACATGAAAATATGTACAACCAAGAAGGGAAATTAGAAACTCCACTTGGTAAATGATAGTCACATTAGAAAATATTGCAGGAGCAAAAACACTCTCTCACCATGATGAAACAGACAATATTAGTAGTATTACTATTGGTAATAATTCATGCCAAGGCGGGAAGCAACACAAACTAAGAAAAAGCCAATTGGATGCATACCTACACCATATTGTTGGCTTTTTGTTGTTATTTTTCTGGGTGCTTCCATTGGTTTGCAATCCAGAGGCTCAAATCCTCCAAATAAGCCATTCTTTTAAAAAAATGTTAAATGCTGAGGACAAATGCCATCAAATTTGGCTTTAAAAAGCCCTGCTGTTCAAAGAATTGCTGGCTCGTCTACCTCCGGTTGAACTAACAATTGAGGCAAATAGCCCATAGAAATTGGACAAATTGGAGGAGTTGACTACAGGCTAATACTGGAGCTCCAATCTCACTCACAAGTATTTTAATTACCAAACAACCTGATATATTATTTTTAAAATGCTCCCAAATCTGGCCATATGATTTAAAACCTATTTGCAGCAGAGTCCATCTCATCACAAATCTCAGCAAAACCTTGGTCTCTTGGAAGCTTTCACATTCAGCTACCATTATTTGGGTCTTCAGTTGTACTAATTGGGTCCTGGCTCTTTGATCAAATTACAGCAGCATCAACTTTGCTAGCTCTGCAGTCAAAAAGCCCCTTGCTTTAATAGATATTTTCAAGTCAGAACCTTGATTGACCTAATGCTGCCTTCAAATTCTACAAGTAGTTAGAGGCCCTGAGCTGCAGGCCATAGGCCCTATGTGTGCAGTTTCTTGGGATGGGGTGGCAGACATCTTCTGGGGTTAAGCCCCTGCACCAGCATAGGCCCATGCCTTCTTCTGCTCCTCCTTTCTCTGGCACTTATTCCTTCATGTCCCAACCTGTCAGTCTGCCTGGCTATACTCCAGGTGTGGCCTGGGCTTCAGCATCCAGAGCTCTATGTCCAGAGGTGTCTGGAGATGTTGGGAGGTTACTGGTAGTGGCAAGTCCTGGGAGAAGAAGCAGAGGCAACATGTTCTCCTTCAAGCCACCAAACCTACATTCAGATCCTATTTTCTGCTGCCACCCTCAACTGATGATAAATTTAACTTGGAAACAAATATTAATAAACTGGAACCAGTCCTTTTGCCAGGAGAATGGCCATAAATGAAGTCAATTTTTTATAAAAATGCATTGCAACAGACACAAGTCATAATATGATTTATGAAGAATGCTGATATACAGTAACTTCAAAATTCCTTTGATCTTAACACTTTGTAAAAGAGAATTCTTATAATATTAACCACAATCTTCATCTACCACCAACATCATTAAATTATACAATCCCTCATTATTCTTTATCTTCTTTTCAATTGAAATATTACAACCACACACTACCTCTTTCAGTCTCAATCACATTTATAAATCAACAGTGTTAGTTATACTCATTAAAATGTATTACCATCAACTCTATTCATTTCCATACATTTACATGAACATTATTAAAAATTCTACATACATTAAGCACCAGCTCCCATTCTCCACCCATATTCTATTTCCTATGGGAGTATAAGGGGGTATGGGAGTTTTCTTTTTGGAGTAATGAAAATGATTGAAAATTGAGGTGAATGACAGCAGAACTCTGTGATGAATATGAGAGCCACTGAGTGTATATTTTGAATGGATATTACAAAGCATGGGACTGTATAACACAATGAATCATTTTGTGAAAAATTGTGGTTAACTGAACAAATATGAGAGCATTCTCTTATGAACTACAACAAGTATATAATACTAATACAGGGTGCCAATAACCAGGTGGGTTGGGGGAAATATAACCTAATGAATGATATTTGCTATAGGTAGTAGTAACGTTATGATGATGTCCTTTCATGGTTTGTAACAATTGTTTCACAACAATGCAAGGTGTTGGTGGTGTGGTACTGTATGGGTACCCTGTATGATATGCATGTTTGTTTTGTAAGCTCACAACTTTTATTATACACTTATTGTTTATGGATATTAATTTATGAAAGATAAGCTTCAATACAAAAACTTTAAAAAACTTCCTTTATTCCAGATGATTCAATGCTATTATAGAAATTCCACTACAAAAACTTTCTTCTTGTAGGATAGGATGTCTCTTTGACATGTGTTAAGCAAATTGTCACAGTAATTGACAACAACAACAAAAAGGAGAGTGTCCTAAGCTCTAAGCAGTAACTGAAATTTAATGCAACAGAGTAAATTATTTGTTCTAAAGATTTCAGGATTGTCAGATTTTGCTTTGATAAGTCACAGTGCAAAACTGCCAAATACATATACCTAGCAATAGCTCATTATTTTTAGCCAACAGACCTAAAGCTACTCTGCATTTGAATATGTTGGGAAAAAAATACCACAATTCAGCCAACAAAATAAATGCACTCCCCTCAGGAGGTAGAGAATGAGATGGCAGACCTGGTGTTGGCAACAGTGAAAAAAACCCTCTGTTTGAACTTACTTAGGTTGGGACAGAGAAATCAAGAGCATCTGTGTTTCTGGGTGGAAAGATTGTTCAAATAATGAAGGTTACATGATATCCAATTGCCTTCCAGAATACTTTGTACTGCTTAGTTCTTTATAGATCAAGACCTAAAGTTCTTTTCCCATTATTTGTTGGAAGAAAGGTACCACTCCTGTGCTGTGCCTTGGTGAGAAGGGCCATCATAAAAGGTGTGTTGCAACAGTGAAAAATTGATCAAAATACCTGTAATGAAATAACTAGAAATCATCAACAGAGAAGTGATTTTTACAAATTGGCTTTGAATAAGACCATGCCTAATATCTAAGAAATACAGATGGCATTTGTAAAATTTAACCAACTATGCATTTATGTGCCTTTTGAAGAAATTTAACAGAAATGTCTATCTTCATTGGAAAGTACTAGATGATTATAATATGTAAGGGCATTAATTAAATGTTCAGTAGAATTTGTGTACATGCTGAAGAACAAACTTATATTTGCAATCCTATAAGAGGAGAAGGAAGAGATTTGAGTTATTTCATAGTTTCTCTTATTCGAGTGATGCTGGATCCCTATATTAGCACAATTACTATATTTCAGTGTCTGATGCAGAAGAAATGGCTCATGGCCAGGTATCAGTTCCTGGACAGATTCAACCATTTAAAGAGATCAGAAAAAGAATCTCCCTTATTTTTGATATTCTTGGATACCACATGTTAGAACAATATCCAGTTGTGTTTGAGTTCTCTGAAACTTCCTTATTGATCCTGTACAACAGTACCTGCTTCTCACTGTTAGGCACATTGCTATTCAACTGTCTTCACCAATGGCTGAAGCAAACCACAGAATTTGCTATAAGTGAAAATATCCAATTGGGTGATGAAAACAGCTTAAAATTCACATTGGTTTGGGAATAGTCTTTTCAGTTTACAGTAAAGAATCACACCCTTTTCCATAATGCCTTATGTATTGGGAAGAGCATGCCTTATATACAGAACAGCTCTGTGAAATCTTTTAAATAGACATAGAAAAGCTAGCTCCAAAATTAGAGGGCTGCTGTCCTCCTTCAAGAATGGACCCATCAGTGACCAAAGACTACTTCCAAGGAGAACTCCTTAATATTAAAACTGAAGCTAGGGAAGCAGATGTGCCTCAAGCAGTTGAGCACCCACCTACCACATGGGAGGTCCCAGGTTTGGTTTCTTGTGCCTCCTAAAGAAGACAAGCAAGACACAAAGCAGACACAATGGGCTGGCACAGTAAGCTGATGCAACAAGATGACATAATGAGATGATGCAACCAAAAGACACAATAAGGAAATACAATGATAGATATAACAGGCAGGGAGCAGAGGTGATGCAAGCAATTGTGTGCCTCCCTCCCACATGGGATTTCCCATGTTTGGTTCCTGGTGACTCCTAAAAAGAAAATGGGCACACAACAAACAGACACAGAGAACAGACAGCAAGTACAAACATTGAAGAGTGAGAAATAAGTAAATAAAACAAATCTTGAAAAAAAATTGAAATGAGAATTTTGGGAAAATGGTATTGGAATAGGTAGGCAGGGCTCAACTCTCAAAAAAGCAATGCAGAAAGAGCCAAAAGCTCTCCAAGTGACCTGCTTTTTTGTGTCAGCAGACCAGGACAGTGGTTCACAACTTCCAGGAGGGTGAGGGACAGAGAGATAAAGAACTCAAAACAACAAATTTGGGCTACCAAACTCTCATGGCATCTGGGAAGGGCTCCACTCCAGCACACCCAAGATATTTAATTGGCTAAAACCCCTGGTTCACTGAAGCTGACTGAGAGGAGACAAACATATTCCTCCCTGTCAGCTGCTACAAGGAAAAAGAGGGTGGTTGGGGCTTTTCTTCAGTGAATTCATCCAGCAGAGCCTGCTTTCAAACTCAGCTATGGCCAAGATACAGGAAAACAGATGAACACCTCCATGGAACAGTACACTGGTGAGCACCATCTACAGGCAGGTATGGAAATGACATGGACAAAACTGCTTTGGGTACTCTCTGTACCCTAACTCCTGGGAGAAAATCTGTACCCCATTAATGAGTTCCTGGCATGATTTTGATAGCTTAAGCTGGGCAATTTAAAGACTTAGAATAAGTAGAATCAAATATCAAAGAAGTGCAGTGGGAAAGAAAACAATAGCCAAGAGAGAGAAACTGGCCATCAGAGTAAATTCACCAACAGATTAAGATGCCTAGATATCACCAAAAAAATTACAAACCATATTAGGAAACAGAAAGATATGACCCAGCTAAAGGTACAAACAAAATATCCTGAAGATACACATGATTTAAGAAAATTAATCAATGATAATCACACAACTCCCCTGAATCAATTCAAAGAATTGAAAGAAAATATGACTAAAGAGATAAAAGATATATAGAAGACACTGGGTGAGTTAAAAGAGCCATTTCAAAGTCTGCAAATAAAAGTAACAGGCTTTATGGGAATGGAAGACATGATGGATGAGATTAAAAATACATTAGATGGTATTCTCTTGTTCACATATGGTGATTCTAGCAATGGAAGAAATTATAACAATGAGGTGGAGCCAGTGGCCACTGTACACTTTTGGGGTAGGGAGGGGATGAGCAGTTGAAATACAGGGGCTTCTTTGGGAGTTAGAGGTTGTCCTGAGTACCGTTGTGGCAACGGATGTAGGCCATTTTAAATCAGCACACACCACTCAGAACTCAGTGGGAGAGAGTGTGGTCTACGGTGTGAACTGTGGTCTATGGTTGGTGGCAAGGCTCCAGGATGTGTAAGTTCATTGAGGGTGGTGGGCCACACTTGTGGGAGATGTTTGTGTGGGATGTGGTGGGAGGTGTGGGAGCTGGGCAACATGGGAATCCCAGTGGGTTCCGTGTAATATTTTGGGTAATCTAAGCACCTCTTAAAATATATGTATATATATATATATATATATATATAACATTTTTGTAAGCAAATACACATATATGCATATATATTTATATATCAAAAAATAAAAATAAAAGAATGTCATGGTTACTCCCCACCTTATTAATAATGAATTACAGTTTTAACTTATCAAAATAACATCCATCAATCAATAAATGAGGGAAAATAAAGCCTGTGTACCAGAAAAAAAAAAAAAAGGTTTAATGTAGGAAATAGTGACTTGTATAATGTCTGATGCTTAATAAAGAAAGCTACCTTGACCAGATGGCTATCTCAGCCTGAGGCACTAAAAGCTATCTGCCCAAAAGTTCCCCTTTAACTATGACTGGCCCTAGAGCAGGGGTTCTTAACCTTTTTTTGTTCCATGGACCCCTTTGGTCAGTCAAGTGAAAATCACAGACCCCTTACTAAGTCAAAATGACACTGTGTATTATTTAATAAATACATCACACCTGCACTAACATATCCCCACAAGAATAATATTTTTTTGAAATTCAATTCAAGCCTATGGACCCCTTGTTAAGAACCCATGCTCTAGGGTTAAAGGTTTCTCCTCATCCATCAGCTTCCAAATCATGTGTAGTTTCTGTGTTTGGCCAATGATAACCTGGACCAGACAGGGAAGATGTTTTGCTTCAACAATACAGAGGAGTCCAAAAAGGGGTGATGTTGAAGGTGCCTTGACAGGAGGCCTTGATGCAAGTTCTCCTAAGAGGGCAATGTGAAGGCTTCACGTGGGATGTGGTTTCCCTGCACCTGGAGATTCAGGGTTCCTGGAGTCATCAAGGCAACTTCTCCATTTAGCAGATGGTGGCTGGGAGGGTGGAGATGGCATTTCCCATTTCTTATTGCACCAGACTTGAAGTGAGTCACATCCCACTGCTTTCTAGTGATGATTGCATATAATGGAAGGGGAACAGTGATGTGCATGTACAGTGAGCTTAGCAAACAAATATCTGTACAAAAATATTCAAAGGGACTATGTTTTCAATTGGAAAAATAAATAAGGGATCCACTATACAAAGTGACATCATTCTAAATGTAAATCACTGTTGACATCTTAGAGTTTCTTATGTAGTAAATGATTTATTCCAATACCTTTGAAATATGCTAATATTATTCCTGCCATATAAATATGAATGCTAAAAAAAAAAAATACATTAGAGGCACATAAGAGCAGATTTGAATTGCTCGAAGAAAGAATTAGTGATGTCAAAAATAGAACATCTGAACTGGAAAAGACAGGAGAACAGAAAGAGAAGAGAATGAAAAAAATAGAGCAGGATATCAGGGAATTGAATGACAAAGTGAAACACACAAACATTCGTATTATTGGTTTCCCAGAAGGAGAAGAGAATGGAAAAGGTGCAAAAAGAATATTTGAGAAAATAATAACCAAAACTTCCCACAACCATATGAAAGACATAAATATCAATTTCCAAGAAGGAAAACATTCCAAACAGAATACATCCAAATAGACCTACCATGAGACACCTACTATTCAGAATGAGAACTATCAGAGATAAAGAGAGGATTCAGAAACCAGCAAGAGAAAAGTAAAGCAGGACACACAAAGGAACCTCAATAAGATTAAGTGCCAACTTCTCATAAGAAACCATGGAGGAGAGAATGGTATGATGTTTTTTAAGGTATTGAAAGAGAAAAACAGCCATCCAAGAATTCTGTATTCAGGAAAACTGTCCTTTAAAAATGAGGGTGAGTTCAAAGTCTTCACAGACAAACAAAAACTGATCAAATATGTTACCAAAGACCAGAATTACAAGAGTTACAAAAGGGAGTGCTGCAGCCTGAAAGGAAAAAGAAAAACAAGAGATTTGGAGAAGAATTTAGAAATTAAGATTATTAGGAAGGGTAAATTAAAGTGTAAAAAGATAGGCAATAGTATTATATTATAACAGAAAGTCAAAGGACAAAATGGATGAAGTAAGTAATGTCTTTACATTAATAACATTGAATGTTAATGTCTTGAACTTGCCAATCAAAAAACAAAGACTGATAGAGTGGATAGAAATTATGAACCATATATATGTTGTCTACAAGAAACTCACCTCAGACATAAGGACAATACCAGATATACATCGATATTTTGGAAAAAGATATTCCATGCAATTAGGAACCCTGGGGTAGTAATACTAATATTGGAAATAATAGATTTTAAATGGAAAACTGTTTTAAGGGATGAATAAGGTCATTATATATTAATAAAAGGGGCAAGTCACCAAGAAGAAATAGCTATATTAAATATTTATGCACCTAACACCAATGTCCCAAGTTACATGAGGCACAGACTGGCAAAACTGAAGGGAGAAATAGATGTCTCTACAGTAATACTTGGAGACTTAAATACACCACTCTTCATATTGGATAGAACTTCTGGAAAGAAGATAAATAAAGAAAGACAACACTTGAATAATTTGATAAATGAACTAGACCTAGCAGCCATCTATAGAGCATTGCAACCAAAAACAGCAGGATATACTTTCTATTCAAGTACTCATGGTCCTTCTCCAAGATAGACCATATGTTGGGTTCCAAGACAAGTCTGAATAAATTTTAAAAGATTGAAATTAAACAAAAAACTTTCTCTGATCATAGCAGAATGAAGATGGAAATTGATAATGGATGGAAAAAGGGAAAATTCATAAATTTATGGAGATTAAACAACCGACTCTTAAATAATCAGTGGGTTAAAGAAGAAATTGCAAGAGAATTCAGCAAATATCTTGAGATGAATGAAAATGAGGACACAACATATCAAAACCTATGGGACACTGCAAAGGCTGTGCTGAGATGGAAATTTATAGCCCTCAATGCTTACATTAAAAAAGAAGAGCTAAAATTGAAGATCTAACTGATACCTGGAGGAACTAGATAAAGAAGAGCAAACTAATCCCAAACCAAGTGGAAAGAAAGAAATATAAAGCTCATAGCAAAAATAAATGGGATTGAGGGAAAAAATAGAGAATGAAAAAAACCAAAATTTGGTTCTTTGAGAAGATCAACAAATTGACAAATGCTTAGCTAGACTGACAAAGAAAAAAAGAGAAGACACAAATTTAAAAATCACAAATGAGAGGGAGGACATTTCCACTGATCTCACAGAATAAGAGTGATCACAAAAGGATTCTATGAACACCTGTATGCCAAAAAACTAGACAATGTAGATGAGATAGACAAATTTCTAGAAACACACGAACCACCCACACACCCTAGAAAACAAAGAACACCTCAACAAACCAATCACAAGTGAAGTGATTGAAACAGTCATCAAAAACCTCCCAAAGATGAAAAGCTTGGGTCCAAATGACTTCACAGTGAATTCTACCAATCATTCAAAGACAATCTTACATCAATCTTGTTCAAGCTCTTCCAAAAATTTGAACAGGAAAGAACATTACCAAACTCATTCTATGAAGCCCTAATACCAAGACCAGATAAAGATACTATGAAAAAAGAAAATTACACACAAATATCTCTAACGAATATAAATGAAAAATTGTCAACAAAATACTTGCAAACTGAATCCAAAAGCACATTAAAAAGATTATAAACCATGACCAAGTGGGTTTTATCCCAGGTATGCAAGGGTGGTTCAACAACAACAAAAATTAATTAGTGTAATAAAACAAATTGATAAATTGCAGAAGAAAAGTCACATGATACTCTTAATTGATTCAGAAAAAGAATTTACAAAATACAGCACCCTTTCTTGATAAAAACGTTCCAAAAGTTAGGAAGAGAAGGAAGCTTTCAATATTGTACTCAATGGTGAAAGACTGAAACCTTTCCCATTGAGATGAGAAAAAAGACAAGGATGCCCACTGTCATAATTATTTTTCAATATTGTGATAGAATTACTAGCAAGAGCAATTAGGCAAGATAAAGAAATAAAAGGGATCAAAAAAGGGAAGGAAGAAGTAAAACTTTCACAATTTGCTATTATGATCCTGTATCTAGAAAATCCTGAAACATCTACAACAAAATTACTAGAATTAATACATGAGTTCAGCAAAGTGGTGGGATGCAAGAGTAATGTGAAAAAATCAATAGCATTTCTATACACTACTGATGTGCAATCTGAAGAGGAAATCAGTGTAAAAAACCATTTACAATAGTGACTAAAACAATAAAATGTTTTGGAATAAACATAACCAAGGACATAAAGGACTGGTATTCAAGAAAACTACAGAACATTGCTTAAATAAACCAAGGAAGACATAAATAAATGGAAGAACATTCCATGTTCATGGACTGGAAGACCATATATCATTAAGTTGTCAATTCTACCCAAACTGATTTACAGATTCAATGCAATCCCAATAAAAATCCCAACAGCCTTTTTGCAGAAATAAAAAAGCCAGTTATCAAATTTATTTGGAAGGTAAGGCCCTGGACAGCCAAAAATTGTCTTTAAAGAGAATCATGACATTGGAGGACTTTCATCTCCCATCTTTGTGGTAGGGACACCTAAAATGGTGTCCCCAAGCGGCTAAAATGGCTGCCAAGTGCTACGTGACTCCCGGCATGAACCTGAAAATACTTCTTTCAGTCAATCCTCAATGTCCAATCATAACCTTTTCTAAAAATCTTCTTTTTTGCCAGTTACTATGTACGTCACCCCTCTTCCTCCAATCATGTCCTTAACTCACTTCCCTTATCAGAACCTATATAAACAACAAACCTTCCTGTAATAAATTAGACCTGCGTACTTACCTCGTCTCCGCGGTGGTCTTTCCTCCGTGCGCCCTCCACGCCGTCTGGGCCCCCGAACGCTGGTTGCCGCTCAGCGTTCCCCTTCCGCCAACAAGTGGTTCAGAACAACCACACATCTTTAAAGAATTTTACTTATTTAAAGTCATAGAAATAGCATGTTACTGACATAAAGAGATATACTGACCAATAGAACTGAATTGAGAGCTCAGGAATAGACTCTCATATCTACAGTCAAGTGATTTTTGACAAGGTTTTTAAGCCCACCCAGTTGGACCAAAACAGTTTATTCAAGAAATGCCCCTGCAGTACTGGATATCTATATCTAAAAGAAAGAAAGACAATGCCTATCTCACACATTAGACAAAAAATTAATTTAAAATGTATCAAGGAACTAAATATAAAAAGTGACAACCATAAAACTCCTAGAGGATAATACAGGGAACAATCTTCAAGATATTGTGGTAGGTGGTAATTTCTTAAAACTTACAACTAAAGCATGAGGAACAAAAGAAAAAATAGATAAATGGTACCTCCTCAAAATTAAACACTTTTGCACCTCAAAGGTCTTTGTCAAAAGCATGAAAAGGCAACTGTCTCGATGGGAGAAAATATTTGGCAATCACATATCCAAAAAGCATTTAATAATCATGATATTTAAAAAAATCATACAACTCAACAACAGAAATCAATCTATCCAATTAAAAAGTGGACAAAGGACTTGAAAAGGCAATTGTAAAAAAAAAAAAAAGAAATGGGAAAGAAATACATGAAAAAAATGTTCATCACTAACAATTAGGGAAATGTAAATCAAAACTACAATTAGATATCATTTCACACCTATTAGACTGGCCACTATTACAAAGTTAGAAAACTGTAAGTGTTGGAGAGGATTTGGAGAGATAAGAATGTTTATTCACTTTGGTGAGAATGTAGAATGGTACTGCCACTGTGGATAACTGTTTCACTGTTACTAATAAAGTGAAATACTAAATTTCCATGTGACCAGACAATACCATTGCTAGGTGTATACCTAGAAGAACTGAGAACAGTGTCATGAATAGACACCCACTGATGTTCATAGCAGCATTATTCATAATTACCAAAAGTTGGAAACAACCCAGGTGTCCATAAACTGATGAATGGTTAGACAAATTGCAGTGTATTTACAGGATGGAATATTATGCAGTGGTAAGAATAAATGAAGTTGTGGTGCATAAGACAACATGGATGAACCTGGAGGACAATAATGTTGAGTGAAGCAAGCCAGACACAAATGGACAAATATTGTATGATCGTGCTATTATAAACTAAATATATTATGTAAACTCATGGAATTAATAATTAGAATTTAGGTTGCCAGAAAATAGAATAATGGTAGAGAATGAAAAGATGAAGGTTAATCCATGCAGAACTGGTTAAAAGGTTGTTGTAAATCTTTGAAAATGAATGGAAACGGTGAGAGCACATCATGCTGATCATGCTAGAACTATTAGATGGTTATTAGAGTGGTTGAAATGGAAAGCCTATGGACATTTATATTACTAGAAGGAAACAAAATTTAACTTGGGATTGTATAACATAGTGACACCTCATGCAAAATATGAATATGGGTGATATTGCATATATGATTGTTTTTACAAAATATAAATACAAATAAACTAGAGAGATGGAAATAGAATAGTATCTATTTACAGCAGGGGAAGTATAGGGAGATTGAGAACTGATGACATTTGTTTGGTTGGTTGGGTTCTTTTAGTATTATTATTATTACTGGAATAACGAAAATGCTCTAAAACTGACTGAATTGATGAATGCACAACTATTTGATTATACTGAATACTATTATTGTATACTTTGAGTTGATTTATTCTTTATTAATATGTATCAATAAAATTGATTTGTTAAAAAAGTGAAACACATGTATAAACACACAAACATAGCTCTCTTGAGTACTCAGATTCTTAACAAGTATCATTCAAATTGTTTTTCTCAGTTGTGTTAGGGTAAAAAGGATGAAATTTTCTTTGCTTAATAAAGAAGAAATTGGCAGCTGCCTCCCATTCTCCCTCCTTAGATGATCTCCTTGTAAACATAATAAGCCCAATAGGAATACTGAACTTTTGAATTTAAACTACAATGTCTTGGGCCATTTAACCCTTGGAACTGTAAAGACATGCTTCCAAAATTAATTTTGGAGTCACTCACTGAGTGTCTTAGTTTACCATGTCATCTATGACAAATAACACATACTAGTGGGTTTAAATAACAGGAATTTATTGTCTCATGGCCTTAAAAGCTAGAAACCCAACATCAGGGTATCTACATGCCATGCTTTCTCCCAGGATCTGTAGTGTTCTGGTGATACCGTGCCAGCAATCCTTGGGGTTCTTGGCTTGTAGCTTCATCTCTGCATTTAATCACATGGCAATCTCTCTCCTTCTCTGGCTTCTCTGGTTTCCAATTTTTCCTTATATTTTGCTTATAAGGACTTCAATCTTATTGGATTAAGGCCCAACCTCATTTAGTTTGTTGTCTTCTTAACTAAAACCATATTCAAATATCCTATTTCAAAATGGGTTCACAACCACAGGACCTGGGGTTAGGACTTAAACATCTCTTTTGTCCAGGACTAGATTCAATTCCCAGCACTGATTATACAGGGAACCATAACAAAGAGCAATCATTTATCTCTCAAGGATATGACAACTTTTCATTGCTCTTCCATCTGCTTTACTCTGTGAATTTGTATGAAATTCTGTCCAGACAAAATAATCACTGGCATGTTACTTTATATGCATGCAAACCTGATCATTCTTAACCAATAATAAATTGTTTTCTTTCTCTCTTTTGTATTGGTATGGGCTTTTTTTTTTTTGTAAACAGGATTGTTTATTTCCCCAGTATTTGATAAGAAGATATGAGTGCAGTGCCTTCAAATGAAACATTACACAATTGAGTGACTTACAGAATCAGATGTCAGATTCAGTGAGCCTTATTTCAAATCATTCTAATATAAATGCAATCAATTTTACTTTATATTATTTGCTTTTCTTTTATAATACTAATAAATCATTTTAATTTATTTGAAAAAGAAAAAAATGAAGGCAAACCCTCTTCAGCACATGGACAGCCAGGAGGGCAGCTTGGAGCAGTATTTTAGGGAATGGTGTTCCAAGCCAGTCTACCTGCATGGTATTTTTCTGCCATGGCTCTCTGGAGCACGTGTAAAACTGGAAATGTTACTTCTGCTGGGTTCCCAAAGCACAGACAAATGGTGACAGCTTCATCACTGCCTTATGCAGGCTTTCCCTCTTGGCAGACAAAGTTGACCTGCTCAGCAGGACACTCCAGCTGCACAAGAGCAGCCCTTTGCAAGCCTGCTGTGCAGAGCTGGAGCAGAGCAAGGTGTACTTCCCAGGCAGCAGCCCTCAGGAAATCTCTGGGACACCAGAGTACCTCTCATCTTCATTTCTGTTTTCTCCTGCAGGGAATCTATGCAAATGAAGTATTCTAGGAATGCAGTTAGCAAATTTTTAAGGGAGGCCAAAATATGGTTACCTACTGAGACACTAGTAAATGAGGACTAAATGTAGTATGTCCTGAACATTTAGAGAGAGCTGAAATTTTTTTCCTCTGAATTGAAATTGCTAACTTAGGCATTTGAAACTCTTATAATTTTATATGTTAGAATAATAGTTGAAATTAGCACTATTTAAAAACCTGTTGAGTGATACTTCCTTCATATTTTTTAATTGTGAAGGAAAAATGATACATTTTGGTTTTTATGTCTTTCTGTCTTCATAGGTCTTGTTTATTTTTAGATGATTTGCAGGCAGACATCCTCCTATTATAATTGAGGTAGAGATAATCAGATTTTGTTACTGTATTTATTTTGTCTGCATCCATTTTTCCTACCACCTACTAACAATTACCTGATCTTTGCTCAGATGAGCAACCCAGAGAAGCAGACAGTAGGAAACCGAACAAAGTGTTTAATATTTTTTTGCAGAAACAACTGCTAACACCCCAAAGGCTGGTAAGTTTTCTTGTTTTTCTGGTTACTTTCTATTCTCTCTAATGGTATTCAACTGATGGAGGTTCAGGGTTCCAAGGCCATAATTTATTATTTTATTTCACCTTGTTTGGGACTTTAGATCACTATTTAAAATCATGAGTTTACTTTTACTTCATAGGACTAATTTTAAAATTATATGCACTGTTAACTAAACATTTGCTGTAGATAATATCATTAAATGTATAAATACTTTTGATGTTGATATTATAGTAAAAATAGGAGTGACATTTTGGTTTTCAAAAAGAGGGTGTTAAAACCCCACTGCCTATTGGAAACAGACTTTGCACAGGAGGCTCCATACCAGTAGCTGGGGATCCCCAAAGCCATATTTCTCTCCTTCTGAAAGTCACTGAAGACAGAGGGCCTATAGGTGTGATTTTTAGAGACTCCTAGGAGCTGCCCCTCTTACTGAGAGTGCTGGCTGCACTGGGAACACCCTCCCTGTAAATACAGGACTTGCTGGGAGGCACTTGGGCTGGCCTGAAAATATGTCAATATTTACACTCCGGTAAACTACCTGTGGCACTTTGCCTTGGAAATAATGAAGTCCACAGTAGAGATCACTTCCACAGAATTCCCTCTTTTCTTAAACAAGATTGTTAACACTAAGGAATCAGAACAGAGAACAGGATAAATAAAAATGCACTTCTCAGAATAATGCCATATTTTTATAAAGACAAAGCACTCACCCACACCCCATTACTCACTTTTGGCAGCAATATTAAGAGAAGAACAAGGAACAGACACAGGTGTCACCTTAGTCTGAAACACCCTTGCTTTCAAAGAATGTTGGGATCCAAGCCAAAGCTGTGAGGGGGAAGCTAAGCTTACTACGGCAATGATGTTTAGCTCAATTCTCTCCCTATCCCACTCCCTGTTTCAAAGACAGATATTTTCAAAGTTTTTTTTTTTTTAACAATTATTGAAGTATATCATTCCCACATAAACATACATAAACTATAAGTGTTCAGTAAACATCATGAACTTTAAAAACAAACATGCATAGCATCATACAGGGCTCCCACACATCACCCCTCACAAACACTCTGAATTGTTGTGAAACATTTGTTAACAAATCATGAAAGAGCATCATCAAAGTATTACTACTAACTATAGTCCATATCTCCCTCCCTATACATTTTTTTAAGGATTTATTTATTTATTTATTTGCTTTTATCCATTTTTACCCCCCCACACACCATTTTGGCTGTTTCTGTGTCCATTCACTGGGTGACTCTGTGTCCATTTCCTGCTCTCTCTTCTCATCCTTCTCCTTCTGTCTCCACTGGGATTCAATCCTTGGAACCTCCGATGTGTGAGAGACCTACCACCTGCACCACCTTAATTCCTGGTTTTTCAGTGCATCTCGTCTTGGCTCTCCCTTGTGTTACTCTCCTGTTATGTCATCACCTTGCTGCCTGGTGGCTTACCTTCAGATGGGGCCTGATGGCTCACCCATGCATGGGGCCTGGTGGCACCCCTGCATACAGGGTCTGGTGGCCCACGTGCCTTCTATATTTTTCTTTATTTCTTTTTACCAGGATATCCTGGGGATTGAACTCAGGTCCCTCCATATGGGAGATGGACACCCAACCACCCTAGGCACATCCATCTCCCTGTTATATCTTTTAAGGTTGACCAAAGTTATCCAAAGTTACAATTTTATAATAGATCAGGCTTAGTTTATCACCAGCATTCCAAAAACCAGGCTTAGGGAGAAAAACTAGGTCTGGGGACACATGCATGGTTTCTAATATAGCAAACAATTAGCCTACCCTGGTTATCACAAAATCAGGACAGTGAGAATATTCACATTCAAATTTGGTTTTATTACTTAAAGTTTCTGAAATTGCCATCTAAATTAAGATTTTAAGCATTTTATAGTAAACTGTCCATTTAGATTATTTTATTTCTAAACAAGTTTTTTTTTTTCTTCAAAATACCATGTTTTACTTTTCTGTGTAAAGAAAAGATGTTTCTACTCAAATTATTTGCCTTTTTAAAATTGTATGATGTTGTCTCTAGATTTAAAGAGATGAGTTTTTATAAAAATATCTTAGGAAATTTATTTTCTTGATAAACCCAATGTATCTGCCAACTTGCTGCCTAGAAAATGACTATTTTCAATTAATGCGAACAGAATTGTTGTCATTAAATGTTTTACAGTCCTTGGTTGTAAACTAGACCCAATCCCCTTAAAGTATAACAGCATATCCTGACATTGAATGTGTAATATTTCTCCCTATTTCCTTTAGCTGCTTTTGTCATTACAAATTGTTCTAAATTCATTTTGTTTTTTGGCTTGAGCATTTTTTTTTAATACTTTTCTTCCTTCACACAGCCATTTCAACTCCATTACTGATTATTTTATTAATTAATTTTTAAAAATTTAGGTATTATTAATATTGTGTTAAAAATAGATGTGCTTATTTTTGTATAATAATCAAATGATGTAAAATATATTTGTTTGCTTTATTTTTGCTGGTCAGTTGTTATATCATACTAATGTGCCAAAACTTATCATGCACAATATGGTAAACAACTATAGCAACTTAAGTCCTGCCCATCATAAAGCTGCTTGGCAGCTCTCTTAGCAAAAGCACATTGTGGGGGAATTGTGGGAACATGGCCAATGGGTTAGTCAGATAAGGCTCAGCTCTCACTAAAACAACAGGGAAAGTGCCAGAGGCTGCCTTGGGAACCTTTTTTGGGGTACAGCAATTCAGGACCCTGCTTCACAATGCCAAGAAGAGTGAGGGTTAGAAAGATGAAGTAACCAAAACAAGTAATCATGAATTATTAAAACTCCCAGCTGCTGAGAAGGGCTCCCCTTCCCACCCCCAACATATTAAGTGAGGGTAAAACTCCTGGGGAATTGTATCTAGCTGAAAAGAGAGCCGACATCTTCCTCCTTTGGAGGGAAGGCAGGGGAAAATCATTGGTTGCTTGCCTCAGTGGTGGGAAGCAGTATGCGTACCCAGCCCTCAGGGTGGATAGATTAGGTGGAGCCCCTGGCCCTCTATTCCAAACAGGAGTGTGGTGTCAGATTCCCTGCAAGGAAGAGGGTCCTGTGAAAGTGGAAAGTGATTTCTTTACAGTGAGTTTAGCCAAATGGACCCCCCTTGAATATCAGAATTGTCCCCGACTTGACAGGGAGGGGGGAGGAGTATCACCTCAGGCAGGCCAGCCTGCAAGCCACCTAGATAAAGAGAGGAATTATATTAGAGAGGAAGCAGAGACAGGAGGCTGATCAGCATAACTACAGTGGACTGCAGTGAATCTAACCTGGCCAAGGGAAAAGGGGTGGATAGTCTTCTGAAAGGCTAATCGTCCTAAGGAGGCAGAATAGCTCAGTGGAAGAATTCCTATCTAACATATACACGAGGTCCCTGGTTTGGTCCCCAGCTCTGCCTTGAGAAGTGATCCACCTGGTTATTCGGCATTCAGGTGAAACTTAATGACAGGGAACATATAGACATCCTCTTTGTATTAGCTTTTCTTGGATCTCATATTTAAAAAGAAAAAAAGTTCCTTTTTAAAAAATTCTTTTATTTTGCTCACTAAAACTCGGTTCAAAACCTGCAGAGGGCAGACTGAAGGATTAGTGATTGATGAACACAAGCAGCCAGAGAAGATCCTTAGGGGTCTAAGAAAGAAAACTGTTTTTCTGTGTTTATTTTTGATATTTATTTTTTTCTTCTGTTTCCTTTTAAAAAACGAGTCACTTCTGTCTTGTTTCTTCCTTGTTGTGTATCCCCTTCCTTTGTTTCCCTTCTTGTTTGTTTTTCTGTTTTCTTTTTACTTTTGTTTACTGATTTACTCTATCTATTTTATTTCTTTTCTCTCCTTCATCTTTATAACTTTTGTTTTCTGTTGTTCTTTGATTCTACCTCTTTTATTTGGTGTCAAATTTTTCTTGCTTTTATTTCTCTCTTTCCCCTTTTTACTCTGTTTTTTGTTTGTTTGTTTGTTTGTTTTTTTACTTTATTCTTGCTCTCTTTTCCCCTCTTCTTTCTATTCCAGCCTTTTATTTCATTCTATATATACAAAAATACTTATGCATCTAACCTTGGTGCCTCAAAACACTTGAGGCAAACACTGGAAAAACTAAGTGGAGAAATAGATGCCTTTACAGTTATAGTGGGGGACTTTAATACACCATTATCACCATAAGACAGAATATCTTGACAGAGAATCAATAAAAAAACTAAGAGTTTGAATAATATTAGAGTAATGGACCTAATAGTCATATACAGAACATTACACACAAATACAGCAGGATATACATTCTTCTCAAGTGCACACAGATCATTCTTCACAATAAACCACATGCTAGGCCACAGAACAACTCTCAATGACTTCAGAAAGACTGAAATTATATTAAGCAATTTCTCCAACCACAATGGAATGAAGCTGGAAATTAGTAAGGGGTAGAGAACCAGATTATGTACAAAGTTATGGAAGTTAAACAACACACTCTCAAGACAAACAGTTGGTCAAGGAGGAAATATCAAAAGAAATCAATAACTTCTTTAAAATGAATGAAAAAGACAACACAATGTATCAAAACATATGGGATGCAGCAAAAAAGTACTGAGAGGGAAATCCATAGCCATAAATGCCTGTATTAAAAAAGAATAAACAGCTGAAATCAAAGACCTAACTACACACCTGGAGGAATTAGAAAAAGAACAGCAAACTAATCCCAAAGGAAGTAGGAAAAAAAAAAAAGATTAGAGCAAAACTAAATGAAGTTAAAAATAAGAACACACTAGTAAAAAAATAAACAAAACCAAAAACTGGTTCTTCAAGAAGATTAATAAAATTCACAAACCCTTTACAAGACTAACAAAGAAAAAAAAATAGAAGAAGCAAACACATGAAATAAGAAATGAGGAAGGGGATATCACCACTGACCCCACAGAAATAAAAGGTAACATAAGAGGATATTTTGAAAAATTATATGCCAACATGATGGGTAATTTAGAGGAAATGGACAAATTCCTTAAAACATCCAGGCAGCCCACATTGTCAAAAAAAGAAATTGATGAACTCAACAGACTAATCACAAGTAATGAGATAGAATTAGTCATCAAAAGCCTCCTAACTAAGAAGATCCCAGACCAGATGGCTTCACTGGTGAATTCTACCAAACATTTGGGAAAGAACTAACATCAATCCTCCTTGAACTCTTCCAAAAAAATACATATAGAGGAAACATTGCCTAATTCATTCTATGATGCCACCATCACCCTAATACCAAAGCCAAACAGATGTCACAAGAAAGGAAAACTATAGACCAATCTCTCTAATGAACCTAGATGCTAAAATCCTCAACAATACACTTGCTAACCATATTAAACATTACATCAAATGAATTATACACCATGAAAAAGTGTGTTTCATCCCAGGTATGCAAGGATGTTTCAGCATAAGAAAATCAATATAATATACCACAGAAACAGATAGGAAGAAAAAAAACACACCACATGATCATCTCTATAGATGCAGAAAAAACATTTGACAAAATACTGCAAACATTCCTGATTTAAAAACTACATAAGATAGGAACAAAAGGAAACTTCCTAGACATGATAAAGGGTATGTATGAAAAATCCACAGCGAACATATCTTCAATGATGAAATTCTAAAATTTCTCTCTAAGATTGGGAACAAGACAAGGATACCCACTTTCACTGCTTCTATTTAACATAGTATTAGAAGTACTTGCTCGAGCACTGAGTCAAGAAAAAGATATAAAAGTCATCCAAATTGAAAAAGAAGAAGTAAAAATGTCACTATTTGAAGAGTACATGATCCTATACATAGAAAGCTCTGAGAAATCTACAACAAAGCTTCTAGAGCTTATAAATGAGTTAAGTAAATTCACAGGTTATAAGATCAATGTGGAAAATCAGTAGCATTTCTGTACATCAATAATGAATAATCTGAGGAGAAAAATCAAGAAAAAAATCCGATTTACAAAAGCAACTAAGAGAATCAAATACCTAGGAATAAATTTAACTAAGGATGTAAATGACTTGTATGCAGGAAATTACACAACACTGCTAATGTAAATCAAAGAAGACTTAAGTAAATGGAAGAATATTCCTTGTTCATGGATAGGAAGACTAAACATCATTAAGATGTCTCTCCTACCCAAAATGATCTACAGATTTAATGTGATTCCATTAAAATTCACAAAAGCATTTTTTACTGAATTGGAAAAACTAGCTACAAAATTTATTTGGAAGTGCAAGAGACCCTGAATAGCCTAAAAAAGAAAAAATGAAATCAGAGGAATCACACTACCTGACGTTAAAACATTATAAATCTACAGTGGTCAAAATTGCATGGTTTTGGCACAAGGATAGACATACTGACCAATGGAACCAAATTGAGAGTTCTGATTTAGACCCTTGCATATACAGTCAACTGATATTTGACAGGGTCACCAAGCCCATTCAAGTGGGAGAGATGGCCTCTTCAACAAATGGTGCTTGGAGAACTGGATATCCATATCCAAAAGAATGAGAGAGGAACACCATCCCACACGTTGTACAAAAATTAACTCAAGATGGATCAAAAATCTAAATTTAAAATCTAAGATCATAAAGACCTTGGAAGCTAATGTAGTGAAGCATCTACTGGATCTTGTATTAGGGAATGGTTTCATGAGCTTTACACCCAAAGCACAAGCAATGAAAGAAAATATAGATAAATGAGATCTCCTCAAAATTAAAAACTTTTGCACCTCAAAGAGGTTTGTCAAAAAAGAACAGACAGCCTACTCAATGGGAGAAAATATTTGGTAATCATATATTTGATAAGATCCTAATATCCAGCATATATAAAGAAATCCTATACCTTGAAAATAAAAAGTAAAACAACACATTTAAAAAATGTGTAAGTGATTTGAATAGACACTTCCCCAAAGAAGAAATTCAATGGATAAAAAGCACATGAAAAGATGATCAACATCACTAGCTATTTGGGAAATGCAAATCAAAACTAAAATGAGATATCATCTTACACCCATTAGACTGGAGGCTATTGAAAAAACAGACGACTACAATGTTGGAGATGATGTGGAGGAATAGGACCCTTCGTTCACTGCTGGTGGAAATGTAGAATGAAGCAGCCACTGTGAAGGACAGTTTGGCAGTTCCTCAGAAACCTAACTACAGAACTGCCATATGATCCAGCAGTTCTACTGCTGGGTATATACCCAGAAGAACTGAAAGCAAGGACAGAAACAGATATATGCACATCAATGTTCATAGCAGCTTTATTCGCTTTTGCCAATACTTGGAATCAACCCAAATGCCCTTCAAGAGATGAATGGATAAGTAAATTGTGGTATATACTTAGAATGGAATATTACTCAGTTGTAAGAATGATTACAGTATTTTCTCATGGGATAACATGGGTGAATCTTGAAGACCTTATGTTGACTAAAGCAAGCCAGGCACTGAAGGACAAATATTACATCACCTCACTCATATGAATTAAGCAAATTGAGCAGACTCACAAAGCTAGATTCTGGAAGATAGGTTTACAGAAAATAGAAAGAAGGTTTTGAGCCAAGGCCCATATGGGCAAATCTATGATAAAGGGGGAAGTGAGTAGTTGTGCAGTGAAGGGGCATGAGAGTGGTGTAATGATAGTTTTAGGTTAGGCAGTGCTAGTTTGTTAGGGGGTAAGGTGGGGAGGTTGGATTTGACTGTCCATAGAACTGGGGGAGAAGTTTTAGGGGTGGGATCAGGTGAATCCTGGGATTGATTGAAACTATAATGTTGGGGATGCTCTTTTGGCAATATGGCAAGTGAGTGTTGCTGATTAGAATGTTGGATATGGGGGGATTTGGGCCAAGATGCACCTGGGGCAGTGTAAGTGTTCATCTTGTCATAGTCTGTTATATCAGTGGATGGAGATGCACATAATGAGTGGCAAGGTGGTGGACTCCCATTTGGGGAGGACTGCTATGTTCTCAAATAGAGGGGCAGGAATCTCTTGAGAGCATGGGCAGTGCCTAATAGTGGAGGACAGACCAGTGTCAAGCCATCAGTGTTGTTGCAAATACCTATGAATTTTTTCCTTCAAGGAGTGAAGCCTGGTGGTTGCCATGGGTCCTGAGGGATGGGGAAGGGAGGAATAGAACAGATTGAACAGGGGGCATTTTGGCAGATATGGAAGTAGTCTACGTGATCTTGCTATTATGGATATAGGCCATGTTAAATTGCATCAAAGTTTATAAAAATATATGGTACAAAATGTAAACCATAATGTAAACCATTTACCATGGTAGGTAGCTATGTTTCAATATTTGTATATCAGTTGTAACAATCATGCCATCTACATAAAAAAAGTTATTAATAGATGTGGCAGTTTGATATAGATATGAATTCCAAAAATAGATATTGGATTATGCTTGTAAACTAGTCTGTTCCTCTGGGCATGATTAAGTTATGATTAGGGCTTTGATTGGGCCATGTCAGTAGGACAACGAGTCCCCACCCCTTGGTGGTCAGGGACTCAGATATAAAACTACATGGCAGAGCAGAGAAGTTAGTTGGAGTTTTGAGTTGGAGTTCTGATGCTGAATTTTGAGCTGCAGCCCTGGGAAGTAAGCACACAGAGGAGCTTAGTTGTTAGAACGGAGAGAAGGCCCTGGGAAAAAGAGACAAGCTGTTCACCTGATAGTCTACAGCTGGCCTTGTGGAGAGAGGCAAAGCCTAGAGAGCCTCGTAGTCTACTGCTGATCTTGTGGAGGAAACAGAGGAGCTGAGCCCAGAGAGAAATGGAGTCCCATGAAGAGAAGAACCCAAGAAGCCTGAACCCTGGCAAACATCAGCAGCTGTCTTACTTCAACAGATGGCAACAGACTTTGGTGAGGGAAGAACTTTAGGCTTTATGGCCTGGTAACTGTAAAATTCTACCCTAAACAAATACCCATTATAAAGACGAACAGAATTCTGGTATTTTGCATCAACACCCCTTTGGTTGACTAATACAATAGGGGAAGGGGGAAAGGGGGAATATGTTGGGTATATAGGAGACCCTTGTATTCAGTACATGACTTTTTTGTAACCTAAAACTTCTTTGAGGACAAAATGCAAAGAAAATTCAAAAAGAAAAAGTTAAACACTGGTAGTGTAAACAGAAGACAATGTTACTGTACATATAGGACAACAGATCTTAGAGTGAAGAAAGGAAAAATGTCAGAAAGTTTTAAATATTTTCCATTACTTTTATTACCCCAATTTTTAATTTTTTTATTTTTAAAAAATTTTGTATTTAATTTATTATTTTTAACTATAATTATTTCACTTTCTTATTAATCATATTTGGCTATTATATTGGCTTCATTTCTGAGGAAATTTTGGATCACAGAAGGGTTACAACTGTGGCAGCAAAAGATCATTGGTGTAGGTTGCCAGAGACAGGGGTACATGGGAGGAAGCTCACCTGGGCATACATATAAGGCATATAAATATATTTAATTTTTTCATGGGGCATTGTCACAGTGGGTGGAGATTCACACAATAACCAAAGGATAGTCATATTCCCATCCTGGGGAGCTCTGCCACATTTTCTAAAAGATCAGGAAGAATTCCCTGAGTACACGGGAAATGAATATTGAAGAAGGATGGCCAATTGATGGGCCTTAGATATTGATGACTGTGCTTATGAACATTTACTCTTGAAATTGAAACTTACCCTAGTATTATAGGATGTCCTAAGAGTTTCCTCCTGGGGCCTCCTTGTTACTCAACTGCAGGTTCTCTCTAAGCCAAACTCAGCATATATATATATATATATTACCTTTCCCACAACATGGGACAAGACTACCAGGGATGAGCATCCCTGGCACTGAGGGATTTCTACCACGTAACAACTAGCAATACAACTGGAAAAAAACTTGACCAAAAGGGGGAAAAGATAAAAACAAATGAGTTTATATGGCTAAGGGACTTCAAAGTGAGTTGGGAGGTCATTCCAGAGATAACGTTTATGCACATCTCAGCAGGATCTCTTTGATTGCCAAAGTAGATACTATCCAAAATAGTGGGGCTTCTGAGGGTTCTGGAGACATCCAGACACTATAGGCAGGGCAGATAGCTCAGGAGTTTGGTTCCTTGGCAGTGGGCCCTACTTTGGAATTTATGCTCCCCAGAGTGACAGAATTGGATTCAGTTGTGGTTTCCCTATACATGGCTCTTCTGTCCTTCCATTTGAACCTATAAATAGTACTAAAGTTGGTAGATGTACACACAAGAGACTTAAATATTTGGCCTCTCCATGTGCCAGCTGGGCCCTGAATCCCAATGGAGTCACAACACCTAATCTACAGGTGTTGATTAGCAGTACCCCAGACAACTAAATGGAAGTGATGATGGACAACCAATATACCAGAGAATGAAGAGAGTCTATAACTCCAAGCAAGAGAGTCCCATCCATCAGCCACATGGGATCACAGCCCCATCTCAATTAGAGGTGGAGTGGATATCACAATCCCATAATCCTCAGGATTGGGGAATGAATGATGGACTAAATTAGATTTACTGGTATTCTACTAGAGAATTATTGTGATTCTAGAAATGGAAGAAATTATATCACTGATGTGGAGGCAGTGGCCACTGGAGGTTCTGAAGGCAGGAAGAGAGAAAAACAGGTGTAATACAGGGGCATTTTTGGGACTTGGGAATTTTCCTGAATAACATTGCAATGACAGATTCATGCCATTATAAGTCTTGCCATAACCTACAGAATTTAGTGGGAGATTGTAAACTACAATGTAAACTTTAATCCATGCTTAGTGGCAATGATCTAAAATGTGTTCATCAATTGCAATGAATGTACCTCACTAGTGAAGGATGTTGTTAATGTGGTGAATTGTGGAAAGTGTGGGAGTGGGGCATATTGTAATCCCCTATATTTTTTACGTGACATTTTTATAATCTATGTATCTTTAAAAAAATAATGAAAAAAAAAAAGACATTGTGATGAAGAAGCCATGAGTGGCTGTGTACATTGTGTCAAAGAGGCTCAGCTCTCCACATCCCATGGCCTATGAATGAAGCCTGTGATAGTGGAATGCCACCAGAGACCCTATGGCTTTGGAATTTATAGTTTCAATTTAAACATATACAACATCTTACCATTATTCTCTGATAAAAATCAAATTCAAAACCAAAAATGTCTAACATTTTTTAAAGGAAAGAATATTAATTTGTACTAACAGAGATCGAAAACTATTCAACACATTCATCAACATAATCTGCTTGCAATAGTCATAACATCAAATAGGTAAAACTTGGTTTTGAGAGTAAACAAAAACTTTGTGCCTAAAACTGATAATGACTTGAGTTAAAGTAGGATAAGCAGGAAGGTGAATGCGTTTGTTTTTTAAAATGGATGAATGTGGAGAAGATTCTGAGTGCTAAATAAAATATCTGAAGGGAAAAGAATTCTATAAGCAGCTCAGCCTCATTTTGATGCCATGCAGCTAAAAAAAAAAGCTTGACTCTCATCAATACAAGTGGGTTTCCATGGGAAGGATACCCCTGCCCCACATCACAGATGACATTGTTTCAGCCCAGGAGCTCACTGCTACAAAGGGCATCACCTCAGACAAAACTTCCTTCAGCCCAAGAGTTGGAGGTCACTCACCCCTGCTTCCTAAACAATTGTCAGCAGTCCCAAATACACCTGAGCTGGGAAAGTCTTGCCACCCATGAAAAACCCCAGACACCCTCAATTTTTCAGTGAGTAATCACACTCTCAAGTCCTGTTTTAAAAAGTGAGAGCTCATAATCAAAATTTAAGGAATCAAGTAAAACAGAAAACAGCCAAACATATTTTTATACCATTAAACTGAACTTTAGCAATGAATTAAAACATCATTTGTCTATATTTAGTAGTAATAGTTTGATGATGCTCTTTCATAACTTGTTACAAATGTTTCACAACAATTCAAGGTATTAGTGACGGGGTGATGTATGTTATGCATGTTTGTTTTGTAAGTTCACAACTTTTACTATAAACTTATTGATTATGTATGTTCATGTATGAATGAAAAAATTCAATAACATTTTTTTAAATGAAAAATAAAATAAAATAAAAAGTGAGACCCACCAAATGATGTGATTTTCCAGACTGTGCAGTTTGTTTACCCTTTTTCCCAAACTTGCTTAGTGATATCTGTAAAATTATAATTTAATTTATGCCCCTTCTTGATAGTAATACTAATTTTACCATGTTAAGTACCTGTGGGGCCCTTTCCAATAAACCCAAATTGCCTCCAAAATTAAGATTCCTGCTAATATCACCTATCTTGCCTAAAGGAAGGCCTTACTGAGGTATCCATGCTGTTCATCCTTGGTGAAACAAAAGAATTCTGCCGACCTCCTAATGTGCTATCTATTCATGCCCCTCCGCTCTCTTTCCCGCATTGTCATTATTCATCATCCATATTCTTTCCTCAATTTCTCCTACCTAATGATGCTTGCCTTCTCTCTCTACAAAGGACTACATGGAAAATTAAATCCAAACTCATCATCCCAGCTACTTGGTTATTTACACAGATGTCCAATCTATACATACATTAGCTGAACTACTCTCTTATGCACTGACAAACTGCAACTGCTGGATTTGCCATCATCTTGCTTCCAAACCTTTATCCAGCTCATATCTGTCCCAGAGATGGAAAATATTGGGAAATTAAAACCTTTTCCAAACTGCCACCTACTCTTAATGTGATGGACATCTCCTCATGGCAACTGGTGATTGCTCTAATGTTTCAGTACATAGCACATGTAAGTGACCTAATGGACAACTCTTATCCCTATTGGTTAGCTTTTATGCCACATTCCCTGGCACAGTTGTCATGAGGGAATATGTTTACTTTATATCTACTTGAGTCAGGAATGAGTCAGAGCAACAAGTCCTAGGTCCCAGGAACTTATGATCTATTTCAAGCACCATTAAGGATACTTACAAGGAAATTCCAACTCACAACAGCACACATGTAAGAGATGGACATAGGAGAGATGACATGAGTATCATCAAATTTTTGTACATTAGTTCAGAGGTCAGTGTCAAGAATGGAGAGAAGATTTGTCGAATTTTTTCACATAAGTGGAAATCAAATAAATGTTAATGTTAAGAGAAGCAATTTTATTTTCTACTCATTATATCATGACATTATCTTTAAATAGTTCATCATAGATGAACTATTTTCTTAAGTAATTTGAATTAAGAAGAGAATATAGCTATTTTCCACATCAATAAAGCAGCTTCCAATAAATATACAAACTTACCTAAGATCAGATAAACTCGTATGCTCCTCCATTTGCTGTGGGGATAAAATGCAAATTCATAAAATAGCAAAAGAAATCATTTACATTGACCTTATTCTTATATAAAATTTAAGTCTATGATTAGTCCATTTTGAATAGTGGTACCTTATGCATTTTAAGAAATTAGGAGAAGAAAAGAAAATGCATGCAACCCTCTTTTATAGTTACCCATTTATTAATCTTGCCCAGCACTCTTGCTACTATTTGGTGCCATTTCCTTTCACCTGTAGGAGTTCCTTTAGTATTTCTTGTAGGAGAAGTCTTGTAAAAAAGCTCTCTATTATATTTAAAATCTTAGAATATATTTTACCCTATTTCTTATGGAAAAATTTTCTATTTTGAAGCAATATTAGATTGCAGAAGAAATAATACACATTGCAAAAATCATACAGCAGTCCCATGTTCCCTTTCAATGAGCAACTTCTAATGTTAACATCTCATATAACCACGATATATTTGTAAAAAATGAGAAATCAGCATCACTACATCATTACAATATTATGTAATAAACTGCATAATTTTTCAGTTTTCACCAATATTTTCCAATAATGTCCTTTTGTGGTTTGAACATCCAATCCAGAATGTGATGTTGTATTTATTTACTTTATTTATTTTTTTAATTTTTAAAGAACTTTAGATTACATAAATGTTATATCAAAAATATAGGGGATTGCCATATACCTCACCCCCACCCCACCCACACTTACCGTATTAACAACATCTCTCATTAGTTTGGTAGATTTGTTACAATTTATGAACACCTATTGAAGCATTGCTACTATCCGTGGAGTAGAGCTTACATTATAATTTACACTTTGGCCCACACAATTTTATAGGTTTTAACAAAATGTATAATGGCTTTATGCATCATTGCAATATCAACCAGGACAATACTAATGTCCCAAAAATGTCCCAATGTTACACCCATTCTTCCATCTCCCTCCCCTCAGAACCTCTGGTGGCCACTACCCTTATATCAATTATACAAGTTCTTCCATTGCTAGAATAATAAGTCTACTTTAGTCAATAGTTGCTTCCCTCCTTAAGTTTGTTAATTCCTTAATCTTGTGAATTTTGTGATGGTGATTCCCCCTCTGTTTCTGAATGAGAGAGGATTAGAATGCAAGGGGCAGATGGATGGAGCTGTCTGGACTTCAATTGTGGATATTCTCTATTTTTGGGGATGGGTGTTGTCCATCATCACCCTTCTGTTATTTTCCTGGGGTGAGTCCAATGAACTGGAGAGTAGGTTTTGCAAATCTGCAAAGATTCAGGGCTCAACTGACATATGAAGATACTGAAGACTTAAGTCTCTGGGACATATATTTAATAAATACAGTGCTAATTATAGGTTCAAATGAAAGGGGAAGAAGAGCCATGTGTAGGGAAATTATAAATGAGTCTAACTGTTGCATTGGGGAGCATATATTCCAAAATAAGTCTCATTGGCAGTGTGCCAAATTCCTGAGAATGTCTGCCTTGCCTATAGGATCTAGAAATCTCTAAAGACCTCAGGAGCCCTGCTGTTTGAGGCACTGTTAACTGTGGCAGTCAATGAGATCCTTTTGAGACATGAATAAATGTAACATCTGGAATGAAACTAATTCTTCAAAAATTGAAACTTAAGGGTTACCACAGTTTCCAAGGGGAGGGAAGGATAGGATAGGATAGGATAGGACAGGATAGGATGGCATGGCATGGCACAGCACAGCATTGAACAGAACAGAACAGAACAGAACAGAACAGAACAGAACAGAACAGAACAGAATAGAATAGAATGTGGAGCATAGGGCAACTTTAGGGCACTGCAATTGCACTGCATGATCTTGCAATGACTGGTACAGGCCATTTTAAATTTTGTCAAAACATATAAAAGTGTACAATGCAAATGCTTCAGTATATATATGTAAAATACATATAAAATATATATGTATTAGTCAGCCAAAGGGCTGCTGATGCAAAATATCAGAAATCTGTTGGCTTTTATAAAGGGTATTTATTTGGGGTAGAAGCTTACAGTTACCAGGTCATAAAACATCAGTTTCTTCCCTCACCAAAGTCCTTTGCCACATATTGGGGCAAGATGGCTCCTGACATCTACCAAGAGTACAGTCTTCTTGGGTTCCTCTGTTCATGGGGCTCTGCTTCTCTCTGGGCTCAGCTCCTCTGTTTCCTCCAGAGGTCAGCAGTAGACTATGAGGCTCTCTAGGCTTTGCCTCTTTCCACAAACTTCTTCATGACCAAGCTCCTCTGTGTGCTTACTTCCCTGGGCTCCAGCATTAAACCTCACCATCAAAATTCCAACTATCTACTCTGTTCTGCCATGTAGTTTTATCTCTGAATGTCCTACTGATGTGGCCCAATCAAAGCCCTAATCAGAACTTAATTACACCCAGAGGAACAGACCAGTTTATAAACATAATCCAATATCTATTTTTGGAATTCATAACTACATCAAACTGCCACAATATACATCAATTGTAACAAATATACCATGCTTATGTAAAATGTCATTACTATGAGAGAGTGGGAGGGCTGATTGGGGTGGGTATATGGGAATCCTCTGTATTTTTTATATGTTTTTTCTGTAACCTAAAGTTTCTTTGAAGATAAAGTGAAAAAATAATACCCTGGAGGGACATATGGAAGAAATTGTCACAGTACATAAAAGATAAATCTTATGTTGATGAAAGTTTCAATGAAAACATATTTTATTATTTTATATTTTTATTTTTATATTTTATTTGTTATTTAAATTATTGTTATTTTATTATTTTTTTTATTTGTATATTTTTGGCTTTGTTTTGAAGGAAGTTTTGGTTGCAGAAGGGTGACAAGTGCGGCAGGGGTGGACCACTAGTGTGGAGTATCAGTGATGGGGGATGTGTCGGAAGGGGTGAGCCTGGGGCATGCCTCTTTGGCATATGATATGTTCAGGTGGTCTTGGGGCCTTGTCTTGGTGGGAAGAGACCCACACAATAACTGAAAGAATATTGAGCATCTGTCCTAGGATGTCCAGCTACATTCTCTAATAGAGTGGCAAAAATCCCTAAACACAGTGACAGTGCCTAGCAAAGGAGGACAGACCATTATGCCAGGCCCTTGATATTGATGGTTGTACTTATGAACATTTTTTTGTAAAATTGAAACTTATCCTAGTATTATATATTGCCCATAAGTTATTTACTGAAACCCTCCTTGTTGCTCAAATGTGGAATCTCTCTAAGCCAAACTCAACATACAAATGCACTTCTTTCCCCCAGCATGGGACATGGCTCCCAGGGATGAGCCTCCCTGGCACATAGGGATGCTTACCAAGTTCCAACTGGCCATGGATTTGAAAAAGACCTTGACAAAAAGGGGAAAATATTAAACACAAATGAGTTTTTATGGCTAAGAGATTTCAAAGAGATTCAGGAGGTGATGCTGCATTTAATGATGTCTCTTTAGTTTCTGCTCTTTGAGTTTCTCAGCCTTTCTTTGTCTTTCATGACCTTGACAGTATTGAAGAGTTCTAATCATGATCAGTAATTTTGTCCTCAATTTGGGTTTGTTTGTTTCTTATTACTAGACCGAGTTTAAGGATTTGGGGGAAGAGTATAACAGAAGTGATATGCCTTTCTCATCATATCAGGGGGTACCTGCTGTCAATATGACTTATCTCTGGTGATGTTACCTTGCTTGTTTTACTAAAGTGGTGTTGACAAGATTTCTGCACTGTGAATTTATCATGTGTTCTTTCTATACTCTCTTTACTGCAAGTGAGGCATGAAATCCTTGCAAATTGGAGGGAAAGGAAATTAAGGTCCATTTTTTAAAAGAAGTAACATTTGCATATTTCAATTTTGTCTTCATTTTTTGTAAAATACTTACACTATATATAAATCTTGGGTTACTTTTGTTATAACTCTTTGAACATGTTAACCTACTCTCTTTTGTTCTCCATTGTTGATTATACCAACTGTTAATCATCTTGATGCTCCTCTGAATGTGGTAAGTTGTTTTCTCTTTCTGTTTTCAAAACTTCCCCATTTTCTTTGGCTTTCAATATTTTGGCTATGACTTACCTAGGATTTGGTCTCTATTTTTAACTAACTTTGGTTTGTTTTCTTTTTTTTTTTTTAATTTGTATATTAATATTTTTCACCAGATTTGGGAAGTTTCATGTTACTTTTTTTTTTTATAACTTCCATGGACATTTATTTCTCATTTATACATATTTCAGGTCAAACCGGATAGCTCTGCTGATTTCACCTGGGCTTGGCTTCAAGCCACAACTTCAGTTTAGGTCTGCTTCAAGTGTTTTTGTTCCTTTCCAACTAGAGGGCTTCTCAGAATATATCATTTCATGCTGGACCACTGTCCACAAAAGAGTTTAGTGGCAACTTGTAATACTGGTTCAAACAGATACCCTTAACTTCTTCCAACATGCCATTGGCCAAGTCCAAAATCAATGGGGTGAAAAAGATCTACTCTGTCTCTAGTGAGAAGAACTGGAGAGTCTCACATGGCAAAGGATAAAAATATAAAAATGTGAGGTATCAGGTGCAATTATGTAATTGACCGCAATTTACTTGCTTCCTTGTTTGTGCACACTGTGACTTTTTCAATAAGGTTTATAAAAAAGGTTATAAAGTGAATCCACGTTTTCAAGATTCACAATTTACATGATACTTATCCTGCAAATGACAACAATAGAAAACATTATTCATAAATATATATTTGGTTCATATAGAGGCAAAAATATCAATAAAATAAGAATCCAGAAGCTTTAAGGTGGATCTATTCCCCAGCAATGCAGACATACTTTCTGTTTGGGGCATGGCAATATCTGTGTCCATAACAGCATAGTGGCTCATTAAACCTTGGTCAACCAATGAAGCTTTGGCTTCCTCCTGAGGTACCTTGGGCTATACCTACACACCTATAATTGCATTTAATGTTAATGATTTAAGGCATGATCATCATATTGTGAATATTTTTAAAATTCATAAATTACTTAATTCATTTTTTGCATGAAAAACTTTATTTTATTAGATGTCAATACCATTTTTCTTAGAAAGGCTATGTGCCTACAGAACAATCATGCATGAAATACAGAATTCCCATATCCCACCATATGGTCAACAGCTTGCATTGCTGTGGAGTATTTGCTACAATTGATGAAAACACATTTTTATAATTACATTATTAACTAAATTCATGGTTTAAGGTAAAATTCACTGTTTTTGTAGTGCAGTTCCATGGGTTTATAAAACATTTTTTTTCCATTCTGTTACCATATATACAATCTAACAATTCCCCTTTTAGCCACATTCTGATACATACTTCAGTGCTGATAATTATGTTCACATCACCACCATCCATTAATAAAACATTTCCATCATTCTGAATAGGAACCTTGTACATTTTAAGCCTTAACTTCTCATTCCCTATCACTGCCCCATCCCCTAACAGGTGATATTCTAGATTCTGACTCTATAAGTTTGCTTATTTAAATTATATCATATTAGTGAGATCATATATTATTTGTCCTTTTGGTCTGGCTTACTTCACTCAACATTATGTCTTCAAGGTTCAGCCATGCTGTTGCCTGGGTCAGAACTTCCTTCTTTTTTACAGCTGGTTAATATTCCAGTGTATGTAACTACCACGTTTTATTTATCCACTCTTTATTTGATGGACATTTGTGTTCCTTCCATCTTTTGGCAATTGTGAATGATGCTGCCAATAATATCACTGTGAAAATAATCTCTTTGAGTCACTGCGTTCAAATCTTTTGTGTATATACTTAATACTGGGATTGCAGAGTCATGTGGTAATTCTATACATAACTTTTTGAGAAACCACTAAGCTGTTTACCACAGTGGAGGCACCATTTTACATTCCCATCAGCCATGAATGAGTGTTCTTATTTCTCTGCAGCCTTTCCAAAACTTGGAAATTTCTATTTTTTAATAGCAGCTCTGGCTATTAAAGATGCTTCTCTACATTTTCTTTCATGAGTTTGATAGTTCTGGCTCTTATATTAGGCTTTAATCCATTTTGAATAGAGTTTTCTACAATGTGTGAGGTTTTTGTTGTCCTAAAACTAATCTTGTCTTACACTCCAAAGTAAGACAAGTTTTTGTGGATCCCAGAAAATTATGTCATTAGCCCTAATCCATTTCTGTGTATGCAAAGAAGCTGGTTGGTTTTGATTGGGATTGTGTTGAATCTGTTGCAGGTGGGAACTTTTGATTAAATTACTTCACTTAAGGGCTTATGATTATTTTCTGTGACCAAGGGTTGGTGTTAATAGTCTTACTGGTGACCTTCATCAATGGGAGAAACATACAGAGACACACAGAAACTCAGTAAGACATGGCCAGAAGTTTAAAGAGAAGGCCCCAGGAGCAAGAAGCTGAAATAAACAGAACCCTGATAAGAGAAGAAGTCACTTTAGACAGAAGGTGAGAGGAGACGGGAGAGAAGAGCCAATGCTGCCTGTGCCTGATCAACCACAGCAACAGTGTGGGGAGAAAGCATCTGATAATGCCTTGATTCAGACACTTTATGGCCTCAGAAATGTAAGCTTTTAAATTAATAAGTCCCCATTATAAAAGTCAGTCCATTTCTGGAATATTGCCTGGTCCACTCTTAGCAAACAAAAACAGTAGTTATTCTAATGGGAGTGAGATTGTATATCTCTGTGGTTTTGCTTTAAATTTCCTTATAGTTAAGGATGTTGGACATCCTTTTATGTGCTTTCTAGTCATTTGTATATCTTCCTTAGAGAGATGTCAATTCATGTCTTTTGCCCATTTTCTAATTGGGTCTTTTGACTTTTTGTTGTTACATTAAAAGTTTTGTTTATAAGATTCTAGATATAAAATCTTTATCAGATATATGGTTTTGAAATATTTTCTCTCATTTTTTAAATTGTCATTTTACTTTCAAGATAAAATCCTTTTAGGGGCCAAGGTTTTTATTTTATTGGGGTTCATTCATCTATTTTTTCCTTTGATGTCTGTGCTTCCAGTGTAAAGACTAAGAAACTATTGCTAAACAGAATATCTGGAAGATGCTTCTCTACATTTTCTTCCATGAGTTTGATAGTTCTGGCTCTTATATTAGGCTTTAATCCATTTTGAATAGAGTTTTCTACAATGTGTGAGGTTTTTGTTGTCCTAAAACTAATCTTGCCTTACACTCCAAAGTAGGGCCCACTGGCAAGGCACCAAACTCTGGAGCTATCCACCTGGACATGGGACCTGGGTGTGTCCAGAGCCCTAAGGAGCCCTTCTATTTGGGGTGATATCCACTTTGGAAGTCTATGAGATCCTACTGAGATGTGCATAAGCGTTACCTCTGGGAAGACCTCCCGACTCACTTTGAAGTCTCTTAGCCATTTGAACTCATTTGTCTTTATCTTTTCCCCCTTTTATTCAAGGTTTTTTTCCACTCACTTTGCCAGTTGTCACTTGGAAGCAATCCCTCAGTTCCAGGGAGGCTAATCCCTGGGAGTCATGTCCATGCTGGGGGAAAGGTAATGCATTCATATGCTGTGTTAGGCTTAGAGAGAGGCCACATGTGATCAACAAGGAGGCTCCCAGGAGGCAGCCCTTAGGCACCCTATAACAATAGGCTAAGTTTCAATTTTAAGAGCAAAGACTCATAAGGCTAGTCATTGATAACAAGGGTCCATCAGTGGATCATCCTCCTTTGCCAGACACTGCCCCTGCACTTGAGGGACTGTTGTTGCTCCCTTAGAGAATATGGCAGAGAACTCCATGATGGGAATTCTCTATTCTTTCATTTATTGAGTGATTCTCCACCCACTGTGGCAATGCCCTGTGAACTTTTGGACAATTTTATATACCTTATATGTATGTTCAGGTGACCTTCCTCTCGTTCACTCACCATCCCTGACAATCCCCTCCAATGATCCTCTCCCACCCCTGTTGTAACCCTTCTGTGATCCAAAGCTTTTTTTAAAAGATGAAGGCAATACAATAGCCAAATACAATTAATAAGAAAATGAAATAATAATGATAAGTTTAAATGTAAGAGGTAAAATACATGAAAACTAAAAATAAATAAATAAATAAAATAAAATAAAAAAAATAAAATTAACATGTTGGGATATTTAAAAATGAAAAATATTTTAAAAATTAAAAAAAAAATTTTTTTTTGACATTTGCCTTTTATCACTGCAATACCTGGTGTCCAGTCTGTACTGTGGCATCTTCCCCCTCTCATTCCCCAGTGTCTCATTATTTTTCATTTTGTTTTCAAAGAACTTTTAGGTCACAGCAAAGACACACACAGGAGACAAGAAACTCTCATATACCCAAACTCACCCCCTATAATATCTTTTTATATGTTGATAGTAGCATTGTTATAACTGATATACAAATAGTGACACATAGCTGTTAAACATTTTCAATGGTTTACACTATGGTTTACCTTTTAGACTGTACACTTTCATAAATTTTGATGATATTTACCATGTCCTATGTCCATCACTATAAGATAATGAATAACATTTCCACTGACCACTAAATACCCCGTTTGATCTATTCTGCTCCTCCCTCCCCATCTCCCTGGGCCCACAACAACCCCCTGGCTTGACTCGTTGGATGACAAGATTCATAGTTGCATGCAACAAGAGATCTTGACACACTGGTTTGTCCTACCCTACTAGGAACTGCCCTTGTTCTTGAGAGACCCCTGCCTCTATTTCTGAATGAATTGGTCATCCCAAATATAGTAGTCCAACTCCTTCCCACTAATTATGTGGGTCTCCACCCTCTGATACAACACATTATGACAGACTGAACACTCACACATGTTCTAGAAGCCTGCTCCAGGTGTGCCCTGTCCCAAATGCCCCCTCAACCAACACCCTATATCAGTGACTATTTGTTTTCATGTTGCCATAAGAGCATTACCACCTTTGTACCTTCAACCTCATACCCACAAATCCCAAGTGTTCACTTGGTCCCTCTCCTAACTCTCCCACTAGTATCCTGGGTCTTCTAACCCACCCTTCCCAATCTATCCACCTGTCAACCCTGCACCACCCAACCCAATAGTATCACTAACCTCCAGTCCTATCCCTTCAATATGCAACTACAGTCAAGCACTTTACCATAGATTACATCCATATGGGTGATGTCTCACAACCTTCTCTTCTCTTTCTTTTACTTGTAAACCTATCTTTCAGACAACAACTCTTTGAGACTGCTCAGTTTCCTAAATTCATATCAGTGAGGTCATGTACTGTTCATTCTTCAATGCTTGGCTTGCTTCACTCAACATAAGGTGTTCAAGATTCATCCATGTTATCGCGTGTATTAACACTTTATTCCTTCTTACAGCTGAGTAATATTCCATTGTATGTATGTACCACATTTTGTTTATCCATTAATCTGTTGAAGGGCACCTGGGTTGATTCCAACTTTTGGCAATAGTGAACAATGCCACTATCAATATTGGTGTGCATATATCTGTTTGTGTCTTTGCTGTCAATTCTTCTGGGTATATACCCAGCAGTGGAATCACTGGATCATATGGAAGATCTATAGTTACTTTTTTTAGGAACTTCCAAACTGTCTTCCACAGTGGCTGGACAATTCCACAATCCCATTAGGATTGGTTGAGGGTTCCCATTCCTCCATATCCTCTCCAACACTTATAGTCTGCTTTTTTTTTTTTTTTTTTTTTAATTGCTGCCATTCTAATGGATGTAAGACGGTATTTTATTGTAGTTATGATTTGCATTTCCCTAATAGCTAGTGATGTTAAGCATCTTTTTATGTGCTTTTTAGCCATTTGTATTTCTTCCTTGGAGAAGTGTCTTTTCAGGTCACTTACCCATTTTTTAAATGGGTTGTCTTTTTATTATCAAGGTGTAGGATTTCTTTATATATGCAGGGTATTAGGCTCATAACAGATATATGGTTGCCACATATTTTCTCCCATTGGTGCAGGCTGCCTTTCTATTTTCCTGATAATGTCCATTGAGGTGCAAAAGTTTTTAATTTTGAGGAGATCTCATTTATCTATTTTTTCTTTTGCTGCTCATGCTTTGGGTGTGAAGTTCATGAAACCATTTCCTATTATAAGTTCCTGTAGATGCTTCCCTACATTATCTTCCAAGGTCTTTATGGTCTTAGCTCTTACATTTAGATCGTTGATGCATCTTGAGTTGATTTTTGTATAAGGTGTGAGATGGTGTTCCTCTCTCATTCTTTTGGATATGGATATCCAGTTCTCCAAGCACCACTTGTTGAAGAGGCCATTGTCTCTCAACTGAGTGTGCTTGGTGGTCTTGTCGAATATCAGATGACTGTATATGTGAGGATCTATATCAGAACTGTCAATTCAGTTCCGTTGGTCAGTATGTCTGTCCTTGTGCCAATACGATACAGTTTTGAACACTGTAGCTTTGTAGTATGTTTTAAAGTCAGGTGTTGTGGTACCTCCAACTTCATTTTTCTTTTTCAATATGTGTTTGGTGATTTGGGGCCTCTTATCCTGACAGATATATTTTGTAGTTGGTTTTTCCACTTCATTAAAAATTACAGTGTCAATTTTTATTGGGATTGCATTAAATTTGTAGATTAGTTTGGGTAGGATAGACATCTTGATGATGTTTAGTATTCCTATCCATGAACAGGGATTTATTTATTTATTTATTCCATTTATTTAAGCCTCCTTTGATTTCCTTTAACATAAGTGTTATGAAGTTTTCGGTATATAAGTCCTTTAAATCTTTCAATTTATTCCTAGGTTTTTGATTCTTTTAGTTACCATTGTAAATGATTTCCTCCTCAGATTGTTTGTTATTGATGTACATAAATGCTACCAATTTTTGAGCATTTATCTTATAGCCTGTGACTTTACTGAATGCCTTTATAAGTTCTAGAAGCTTTAATGTAGATTTCTCAGGGCTTTCTACATATAGGATCATGTCGTCTGCAAATAGTGAAATTTTTACTTCTTCTTTTCCAATTTTGATGCCTTTCATATCTTTTTCTTGCCTCCCTGCTTGAACAAGTACTTCTAAGACAATGTTAAATAGGAATGGTGATAGTGGGCATCCTTGTCTTGTTCCCAGTCTCAGAGGGAAGGCTTTTAGGATTTCACCATTGATGGTGATGTTAGCTTTGGTTTGTCCTATATACCCTTTATTATGTTCAGAAAGTTTCCTTCTATTCCTATATTTTGCAGTGTTTTTATTAAGAAAAAGTGCTGCATTTTGTCAAATGATTTTTCTGCATCTATAGAGATGATTGTGTTATTTTTTTCTTTTAATTCATTTATGTGGTGCATTACACTGATTGATTTTCTTATGTTGAACCATCGTTGCATACCTGGGATGAAACCCACTTGGTCATGGTATATAATTCTTTTGATACATTTTGAATGTGATTAGTAAGTATTTTCTTGAGGATTTTAGTGTTAGGTTCATTAGAAAGATTGGTTTGTAATTTTCCTTTCTTGTGGTATCTTTGTTTGGCTTTGGTATTAGGATGATATTGACATTTTAGAATGAGTTGGGTAATGTTCCTTCTATTTCTATTTTTTGGAAGAGCTTAAGTAGGATTGGTGTTAGCTCTTTCCAGAATGTTGAGTAGAATTCACCTGTGAAGCCCTCTTGCCTGGACTTTTCTTAATTTGGGGGTTCTTGATGACTGAGTCTATCTCTTTACTTGTAATTGGACTGTTGTGTTCATCAATTTCTTCTTTCATCAATGTAAGCTGCTTGTGAGTTTCTAGGAATTTTCCCATTTCCTGTAAACTATATCATTCTTGTTGGCATATAATTTTTCAAATTATCCTCTTATTGTGGGGTCAGTAGTGATATTCCCTTCCTCATGCCTTATATTGTGTATTTGCATCTGCTCTCTCTTTTTCATTATTAGTCTGGCTAAGGGTTTGTCAACCTTTTTGAACTTCTCAAAGAACTATCTTTTGGTTTTGTTTATTTTTTATAGTGCTTTCTTATTTTCTATTTCATTTAGTTCTGCTCTAATCTTTGTTATTTCCTTCTTTCTACTTCCTTTGAGGTTAGTTTGTTGTTGTTTTTCCAATTCCTCCAGGTGTGTAACTAGGTCTTCAATTTTAGCTCTCTCTTCTATTTGATATATGCATTTATGGCTATGAATTTCCCTCTCAGTATAGCTTTGGCTACTTCCCATTGGTTTTGCTATTTTGTCTTGTCATTTTTATTTGTTTCAGGGCAGTTATTGATTTCTTTAGAGATTTCCTCCTTGACCCACTGTTTTTCTATGAGTGTGTTGTTTAACTTCTATATCTTTTTGCCTAATCTGCTTCTCTGGCACTTAGTGATTTCCAATTTCATTCCATTGTGGTCATAGAAATTATTGTATAATTTCAATCATTCTGAATTCATTGATAGTTGTTCTGTGGCCTAGCATGTAGTCCTTCTTGGATGATGATCCATGTGCAGTTGAGAAGAATGTATATCACACTGTATTTGAGTATAGCATTCTGTATATGTCTATTAGGTCCAGCTCCTCTGATGTATTATTCAGAGTCTTTGTTTCTTTATTGATTCTCTGTCTAGATGTCCTGTCTAATGATGAAAATGGTGTATTAAATTTCCCCACTATAATTGTAGAGGCATTTATGTCTCCACTTAGTCTTTCCATTGTTTTCCTCATGTATTTTGAGGCTCCCAGATTAGGTGCATAACTGTTTATGTTTCTTCTTGAAAGATTACCCATTTTAATAATATATGGTGTCCATCTTTGTCTCTTACAATAGTTTTGCATTTAAAGTCTACTTTGTCTGATATTAGTAAGCTAGTCCTGCCTTTTTTGGGTTATTGTTTGCTTGTAAAATTGTTTTCCAGCTATTCACTTTCAGCCTCCATGAATCCCTGGGTCTAAGGTGGGTTTCTCATAGACAACATATACATGGGTCATATTTCCTTATCCATTTTGCCAATCTATGCCTCTTGACTGGTGAATTGAATCCATAAACACTCAGTGTTATTACTCTCAAGGAATTTCTTACATCAGCCTATTTTCTTTGGGTTTATGTATGTCATATGTTGTTTTCATTTCTCTTTTTGTCTATTTAGCTGTTCTTACACTCTCCTCCAACTATCTCTCTCCTTTTTTTTCTTTCAACTTGTAGTACTTCCCTTAGTATTTCTTGATGGGAATGTTTCTTATTGGCATACTCTCTTAATTTCTATTTATCTGTGAAAATTTTGAGCCCTCCATCATTTTTGAAAGCCAGCTTTGCTGGATAGAGAATTTGGGGCTGGAAATTTTTTCTTTGAGTACCTTGACTATGTCATACCACTGTCTTCTTGCCTCCATGGTTTCATATGAGAAATCAGCACTTAACCTTATTGATCTTCCCTTGTATGTGATGGTTCTCTTTTCTCTTGCTGCCTTGTGTATTTTATCTTTGTCTTGAGCACTGGGCATTTTCTCAAGTATATGTCTTGGAATAGGCATGTTGGGATTTATATTGTTTGGGGTGTGCTGTGCTTCCTGGACATGTATATCCATTTCCCTCAATTAGGTTGGGAAGTTTTCAGCTCTTATTTCCTTCACCACTCCTTCTGTTCCCTTTCCCTTCTCTTCTCCATCTGGGATGCCAGTAATGTATATGTTTGTGCATTTTGTGTTATTGGTTAAATCTGTAATTCCCTGCTCATTTTTTCTATCTTTTTATCTATCGGCTCTACTATGTTTGATTTAGATGTACTGTCTCCCACATCACTAATTCTTTGATCTGCTGGTTCATATCTGCTGTCATGTGATTTCAACATCTTTTTAATTTCTTAGATTGTGCCATTCATTACCATCATATCCATTATCTTTTTATGCATGTTTTACAATTTCTTCATTACGTTCTCCCAGTGTCTTCTTAAAATCCTTAATCTCTACCTTCACTTCATTAAGTTGGTCCATTATATTTCTTTGGACAGCTTTGATTAGTTTTTTGGTGTTCTGCATCTCTTCCTGGTTTTTAGATTGTTCATTGATCTATTCCATGTCTTCCTGTTTCTCAAAATGTTTTGTAAATTTTTGTTGCCCCCTGGTCATCATTTATCTTGATGGGTTTATTCAGTTGATTAGTTTCTCTCTCTGCTCTAAAGTTTTATTTAGCTGGCTGTTTTGTGTGTGTGTTAAGTTTTCTCTTTGACACTTTGTTCTTCTTGTTCTATTTCCTTGCTGTTTTCCATGTTCCCTTGAAGGAAAAAGATTAGGGCTAGAGAAATCAAAAGTGAGAAGAATCGAAAAAGGATAATAGTAATAACAATAAAAGTTAGAAGAGGGGCTGTAAAACGAATACTTAAGTATATAAGAAGTGTAGAATAATAGGAAAAAATAAGTGGAATACCTACAATGGAATGGGAAACCAAATAGAGAAAAATATATAGAATGATTTAAAAGGCCAAATGAGACTGTGCCAGGTGTGAAGAGTAAAGAAAGGACTGAAAGGAAAAACTTAATAATAATAAAAAAGAAAACAGAATAGACAAGATAGAAATCAAAACCAGTAATGCTGAGGACTAATGAAAAAAGATGGAATGTAAGAACCACAACAGAAAGCAGAAGATAGAAAGATGAAGGAAGGAAAATAGATAGCATTGGTAGACAAAGTCCATATACACAGAAAATGGGAAATCAAGGAAGAAAGGGCACAGCAAAGAAGAAACAGGCTATTAGCACCTTATTTTTAAAGAAAAGTGAGGGGGGGAGAAAGAGGAAAGAAAAACAACAAACAAACAAACAAACAAACACAAAAACAAACGGTCAAACAAAGCTAAGGAAGAACAGGGCTGCTTCTTGGGCCCTTATGGAGCCTCTCAGTCTGCCTGTGTTCATCAATCAATTACCCTGCAGGTTTATCTCTGCAGGTTTTGAGGTGGATTTTAGTGAGTAAACTAAGTAAAAAAAATTTTTAAGTAATTTTTTTTTTGAGAGATAAGGGATCCAAAAGAAGTTATTACAGAAATAATGTCTCTGTTTTCCCTGTCCTATATCAGCTGGATGTTAGATATCCCGGTGAATCACTACTTTTAGAGGAGCCAGAAATCAAACTAGGGACCTCATATATTCAAGGCAGAAATACCTCCACTGAGCTAACTTACTAATTGGGTCAGTTAGCTCTTCAGAAAACTAGTCACTTTCCCCTGGGAAGGTTTTACTCTCCTGTGGCAGCAAGATTCAGCAGGCTGTATGAACAGATCCCCTCCCCTCTCCTGGTCAGGTTGTATTCCCTTTTGAAATTCAAATGGAACCCTGATGACTGAGTTCACCTCACTGAAATGGTTTGCAAGCTTCCTCTAGACCACCCCCTCCTCCCAGTGGACACTAAATATGATTTGGAAAATTATTAAGCACTACCCACTGCCTGAATTACTTAGGGGAGTTGTTCTGTTAGTCCTCAGTGCAGAGCTATTAAATTGGCTGAGTCCACCCTCTCTCAAGCCAAGCCTCTGTATCACAGGGCAGTTAAGTAAATCAGGCTTCCTCAGTAGATTTGTCTCTCCCCTCAGCCTGGTGCCACTTCAAGCCAGCTGCTGCACTCCCCAAGGCTCTAAGGGGGTCCAGACAACCAAGTTCCCTGCACCAAAAAGATGTACAAGCCTCTTCTAGTCCACCCCCTCCCCCCAGGGGACCCTAAATAGGCTTGTGGAAACTTATTAAGCACTACCCATTACCTGACTTCCTTAGGGGAGTTGAAGTTCTGTTAGTTCTCAGTGCAGAACTATTAAATTGGTTGAGTCCATCCTCTCTCAAGCCAAGCTTCTCTATCCCAGGGTGGTTAGGTAAATCAGGCTTCCTCAGCTGATTCACCTCAACCCTCAGCCTGGTGCCACTTCAAGCTGGCTGATGTGCTCCCTAAAGCTCTAACGGGGTTCAGGCAACCAAACCCACAGAAATGAAACCCCTCTCCACCCTTTGCCAGAACATTCCCACTCTCGGAGAATGCTCCCACTTGCTAAGTTGCCAGTGGGAGTTGGGGCTCACCCTAGCCCTTTGCCTTGGGTCTGAAACAATCCAGGATCCCTGTTAACAATATATGATGGTATCCACCAGGAAGCACTTGAGCTCCTCTGTGGTGGTTCCACAATCGAATGTGCCCCAGTGAATTCCAGAGTTTTTTACCGAATGGTGAGGAAGCTCCCAGTTTTTATGTCTGTCAGCAAAATTTCCCATCTTGTTTCTAAGCCTGAGCATAGCCCTTGGAAAATCATCAGAGAATGATATTTCCCCATGACCAACACATTTTCAAGAAAGCAAGTATTCCAGGTGCAGAAACGGAATGTCTCGTGAGCACTGAATTTCAGCTTTCAGTGTTGCCCTGCAACTCAATCCTTATGCCTCCAGCTAGAAATGTGCTGTTTGCATTGAACTTCTGAATTCAAGTGTGCAAGGCAGATTTCACCATGAGATGTCTGGTTCTAGAGTTCTGGCCCTTGATGGCCATTCTGCAGCTTTAATCTTGATCTAGAACTATGATAGGACTTCACTGGACCAACCCTTCATATGACTGAGCTTCAACCATGGGCTTGTGTTTAGATCCTCGTGTGCCTTTAGGCCCGAGGGTAATTTCACAGCAACCTGAATGATGAAGCTATTTGCGTGTGGGGGTATGGGTGTGGGGTGCTTTTTGTCCAATTCACAAACAGCACCAGGGCCTCCATTTGGGCTCTTGGAGAGAGAGGTGACTGCTCCCAGTGGTGGCATGGGTGTTGTGCCAGGTGTGAGGAGAAGCAAGTTATTTCCTCAGTTTGATGGCTGTATCGTGGTGCTGATGGCTTTGAACTTCCATTGAAACTTTCTCTTGGTTCAAGGCTTGGGTATGAGATTTTCTGAACAGGATGATCATGTCCCTGACCCTTCCCACCTCCACTGCTTGTCTGGGGTCTTGGGGTGTTTGGGAGCTCACCCTTGGACAGTAATTTATTTAACTTTTGCAAGCAGCCCTTCATTTTTCTTTATAGCAGATAACAAAATATTTATTTTCTTTGTGTAAGTAAATATAGTAGACAGTCATATATAGAATTTCAGTTGCAAAGCAGAGCAATACAAATATATAAATGATGACAGTTTTAAAAGAAAAGTGTAGCAGCCAAATGATGTCCAAGTCAGTTTTTGAACCAACTTGATTTTTAACACAGCAGTTCCATTCTCTTTTTCTAAGTATCTTAGCACAATTTGCAAACTACATGTCTAACACCAAAGAGATATAAGTTCTGTGACCATACTATATGGTCCTCAGATTTAAAGCAGCAAGGTCAGTTCCCACCCAAAGACACACAAAGGTAACATAGGCATGGCATTTAACAGAAGTCACTAGTGAACAATTATTAAACTGCCTCCTCTTAGAGATAGTGGGATGGAATGGAACATTCTAGGTATGAAGGAAGCCAGAAATATACATTCACTAGAATTTCTTTGGCTTTATGTGCAGTTGGGGAAGTTCAACTAACACCTTTCTGAGGGAGGTGTGGGGAGGAAGAAGCAGAGGATATTATTCATTTCCATAATTTATTTTGTTTCACTTAGGTAAGTTTACAACCATGGGATAATTGAATACAGTACAAAGCATTAGTATTATGACTCTTAAGAAAGTATGCTTTAATACTAGGTGTTTTAAAAAAACACTCAAAAGCTAGAAGTTTGCTATGATATGGTTCCTATCAAGATAACCATGACCAGAAGTTACTTAATTACTTAATAAGTTAGATGTTGCTAGATGGGCAATTACAAAAGGACAAAGAGAAATGAAAACCTGAGATGCATGGCAGACTCTTATTATTTGGAACACATTATAGGCCTCCTCCCATCCACGATAATGTTATATATTGTGTTTTCCAAGCTGCCACTGTTCATCCAGAGACCCATTACCTTACTATCCTGATCAATGCCCCCTCCAACCCTCCCACAAATCTAAATTGCCAATAACTTGTGGAGGGTTTTATCTCAGTGATTCCTGCCACCAGTTTCCTCAAATATTCATTTTCAGCTGCCTGAAGTTAAAAATGCAGTAAAACAGTGAAATGAAAACCAATTTCCTGGTTTTACAGCTACATCAGAAGAACAGGTACTTAAAAAATAATTTGGGTAGGACTTTATTTCATAAGTCCTCAAAAATATTCAAATATCTTACTGTACCATAAAATATTGTCTCTCAGTACACTAACTGGCATAATAAGTCAGAAAAAGTAACACTACAACAACTTTATACTTTGACCTTTTACTTTTTCATGTATATTTGATATGAAAATGTACACTAACCTGAGCCTCCTGACAATAAGCCAAGCAATTTATTCTTCAAAAAGGCCAACTTCATTTTTGTGTATATAATTTTTGTATTTCATCTTGCAACTGTAAAAACAAAAGTCTATTTCTTCCAAAAAACCATAACACCATCAGAGCTGGTATATATGAACATACACAAATACATCCAATAAAAATGGCTGACCACCCTCAAGAGTGGAAACACCAAGGTAAAAGATATAGAAAGAAGAAGGAAAGCACATTTAAGCCATTTCCAGTGGCAAAATATAGGGTAAAATGAAAATCCAGGAAATGTTAACATCTGTTAAGATGCCGACAATTAATTAGATTTTATTTTGACATGAATTTGATATTTTAAAAATGATCCTTAAATGGATATAAAAATCTGCCCATCATTGACCTGATTCAGAATGACATGTCAGCTTCATTTCCTGAACAGGAAATCATAGGAAAATGCAGGTATTTGTGGCCCTCCACCCAACATCTGAGCATCAGGCTGTATTCTGAGTGCCACCCTTATCACCCCAGAACCTGAAACCAGCCCAAGCTGGACAGACAGACAGACCAGAGGCCAGGAGTCTGTGTCCCACGGGTACCAAATGTGCCCACAAGGTATTCTCCAAGTCCACCCTGCCCACCAACCAAATCCTGGGGATGATGAGTAAGCCATCACACTCCTTGTCTGTTCTGCTGCTCTTTGGGTGCCCTCTACAGGCCACTTTTGTAGGGGCACATAACATTGACCCTCTCTGCTCAGGTAGCCTTGAGGTGGGTGTGGTCCCTTTGGGTGTGGGATGCCCTTTTACTTCAGCCTTGGTGGGATTTGGACCTGATGGTGTTGGAGGATGGGTGGAGCCCTGGTCCCTAAAATTCTGTGGACTGTGGCTTGGGGTGGAGGTCCAAAGTGAGCCTAGATTTCCCATTGTCCCTCCTAAGACACCAGACCAGTGAGTGAAGCCATCAGGACTTATGAAACCTGACCTGACACCACCTGAATTCCATCAAGCATCACCAGTGATACCACATGGAGAAGAATAATCACAAAAGTGAACTTCTGTATTCCAAGGAGAATGATGGGGAAGATGAGTAATTGTACACAGCCAATGCTACAAATAATATGAATATATAAAAAAGACATGCAATTACTATAATAGCTGGTGATTTTTTCCATTATACATTTGTTCTCTTGAAACATTGACATATGGAAGAAGACTGAGGACCAAGCTTCTATATAGATCAATATATAGATATAGATAACACATGTGTATATATATATATTAATCACTTAGAACATTTCAATAAGTTTGCACAAGAGAAAACATTTGCCAGTGATCTTCTCATAGAAGTTAGAATGAGGAGGTCATACAGCAGGAGTGAATTTAAATTTTGACTTTATACACTTTTCACAGCATGTTCCTGATAAGACTGTTTCTTTGTCCTCTGAACCATATTCTTTGAAGACAGCCTATGTGTCTCTGACCAGTCTTCTGGTTTCATTAACTGCTAGATACTTTCATTAAATTTTCTCTAGAAACGGGACTTTTTCCTCCCAGTAATGGGAAAGTTACCTGAGCAGGTTCTCTGATCAGATAATCTGTCAGGGAGCATTGGTTTGATTTTGATTTTGTTTATATGGATTATTTTGTGATTTTTATCCCATCCTCTTCCTCAGGGTATAAATCATTTTGGAACAATGGTGACAAAGCATACATTTCTAGATAAACATTATATTTATTAGACCATTCAACCAGTCTGATAGCAAATAATCATTTTAAAGTTACCATTCAAGAAAATTGAAACTACTTAACTAGAACTTCCAGCTATCCTTAATGGTGTTAAAAACAATTCAACCCAAATATGAATTACCTTAAAATTTTCTTATGATTTACAAGCAAATAAGTGTATGTTAGTGATGTTGATAAATGTGGAAGTTTGATGTGTTTGGGAAATTTAGTTTTTACAAATTTATTTTCAGTAAATTGCTAGTAGACAATGTGCTATATTCAGTAATTGTGATGAAGCTGACATTGTAAAGGAAACAATTTTGTAGATGCAAAGATAAACCACATGTCCCTATAGAATCCAGAGTTTGAAGGCCCAGCTCACTTATTCTTAGAATTACATTCCTATTTTCACCTTCTGCAAACATTTGAAGCAAATTAACATAAAGCTAGCAATATGCATGGATTAATTTCTGTTTTCACAGAAGTTTCATGTGCTTTCCTAATACCTTTTGAGCAAGGAACCTCATTTATGGTTGTATTCCATTCCACTTAAGCATAGTTTAAAATGATATTTTTCCCTTGTGTCCATTTCCCCCTTACATACACACACAAACCATCTTGTACGTTCAAGAGGAGTAGATGAAAGCAAGGAGCCCTTCCATAGGACCAGTTCTCCCTCACATTGAGCACTTGAGCCTGGGGATAATTACTGAAACTCTGTGTTACTTCATCTGACATGGAAGGAAAAAGATGAGTCATTGGCTTTAAACTTCCTAGCTGTCGAGTGAAAATTCCAACCTTAAAAAGTCACATATTGGGTGATTTCATTTATATAACACTTTTGAAATGACAAAATTATAGAGATGAAAACAAATCAGGGTTGCCAGGGATTAGGAATGATGAAGATGGGGTGGGGATCTGAGGAAAGTGGGTAAGAGATAAGGACTGAATAGTTCTGTACCTTGATGACATAGTGGTTAGATAAACTGACACCTGTGAAAAAAATGGAAAAGAAAAAAGAACTGTGCACACATTGTATAATTACAATTTCCTGGCTTTGATATTGTTGTATAGTAATGTCAGAAGCTACTATTAGTGGAAACTGGGTAAAGGGTATATGGGACATCTCTGTCTATTATTTTTGCAAACTCCTCTGAATCTATAATTATTTCAAAATAAAAAGCAATAAATTATATTACAATATACTGCAATGAAATGATATCAAAATAAAAATACTATTTACAAGAGCATCAAAAATATAAAATAAATACCTCTATGAATCTGAAAGATGACAAGATCAGTACATTGATTACTTATTTTTTTTATTTCTTTTAGAAAAGTAAATAAATGAAGAAGTAGACTGTGTAAATGGACCTCAACCATAGTATTTGTAAGGTCTCAGTTCTACCCAAATTGATTTATACATTCAATACAATCCCAAGTAAGATGCCAGAAGGCTTTTCTGCAAATAAGGAACAGATTTTAAAATTCATATAGAAATGAAAATAAGTTAAAATAGCCAAAAAACTTTGAAATAAAAGAAATAGATTTAGAAGACCTAAACTACATGATATCAAGACATATTTAAAGCTCCATTACTCAAGAACATGTTACTGTGGCAAATAAATAGCTAAGTCAATCTGTGAAACACAATATAGAGAACAGAAGTATCCCCATACATATGGTTAATAAATTTTCTGCAGATATGCTATGACAGTTCAGTGGAGAAAATAAGGGCTTTCCAATAAATAGTGTTCTAACTATCACATATTTATAACAGAATGGAATGTGAAATATAAACTATAAAAGTTCCATAAGAAAACTTATGAAAAAACTTCATGTTTTTTACTTAGGCAATGGTTTCTTAGCTATGGTAGTAAAACCACAATTTCTAAATAAATAAAATAGGGCTTCATCAGAATGAAGAACTTCTGTTATTCAAAAGACACCATGGAGAGAATTAAAAAATAAGCCAGCAACTCAGAGATAAGTTTTGAAAATCATATATCTGTTAAATGACAGAGTCAAAATACGGTGAGAGCTCACAGAACTAAAAAAATAACAAAATTATAGGTAAAATATTGAAATACTTTAATAAAAGACAATGAATTGATGTCAAATAAGCACCTAAAAATGATGCACAAAACCATTAGTCTTGAGGAAAATGCAAATTAAAATTACAACACATCAACTCCAAGAGCTGAAATTTAAGAAGACTCAACATACCAAGTACTGACCAGAATGTGAAGGAACTGAAACCCTCACACAGTGCTGGTAGGAATGTAAAATTGTTCATCCACTTTGAGAAAAAATTGGAGTTTCTTACAAAACTAAATAAACCCTTGTAATAAAGCCCAATCATACAGAGAGAAACAGTTACCTATGAGTCTGGTCACCAGGAACCATAGATTTTTTGTCACCACATGGAAAGTCAAGTCCCAAAAGGGAGCCAAAAGGGAGCCCAAACTGGAAACTAAAACCAAAAATTTTACTTGATTGACGATACCAACCATACTTAAAAGATTTTGTTCAAGAAGACAAGAAGAAAGGGGCAGACTGTTGGTAAGAATAAAATGGGGTCTGTCCCTATCTTCCTAGAAAAAATAAGGAGAGGTAATTGACTAGTAACACTAGAGACTCATAGACCCTCCTCTATTTACATTTAGAAAGGAAGAGACAGGTCTGTCTAGAGCCCACTGAGAGGCAAGGCAGATGCCCACAGGCAAAAATTTCATAAGGTCTGAGTTTTACTTAAAATAATGGAGATGATGCAATGGGGAGAGCATTTCTTTGACCTTTCAAATAGAAGAGCTCCGGAGTGCATCCACACCCTGGGGAGACCCCTTTGACTCAGAGTCATGGAAGATTATTTTTATTGGGAAAACCCTCTCTGCAAGTTACCAGGCAGACTTGCTCAACCAAGGATCCTATTAACAGTAAGGTTACAGACCAGGAAAGCTATTGGCAGGGTATGAGAGGGTCTCATATTAGTCACAGATCTGGCCTAGGCAGCCACCCTACATGGGTCCAGACAACCCCTTCCCTGAAGGACCCTCTTTCCTCCTCCTGCATATTAAATGCCCACTCTCTTGTCCCCAAGGAATTGTGATTATTGGATAATTCTTATAAAACAGTGACACCTAGTTGTAGCCTCTTATGCTCTTACATTCCCCCATAGGTATTGATGATACCTTAACCCCTTGCCTGGAATACACATAAACCCTGACGATATCATATATAAAGTCATAGCTGGCCACCATCTGCCTTTCCCCCCAACCTGGGGATTTGTGGTCTCTGCACCTTTCAGCAAAGGGATTTTTCAGCACTGGTCAGTGGCAATTGGCTGGGCTTTGTGGGAATACCCCTCACCATCCTCTTTCCCCAGGCCTCCCCAGCACTTTCTCAGCCAGGGTCAGATTCCAAGTAGAGCTATATAGAAGGGCAGTCATAATCTTTGTCCCATCCCCACATATGTCACCACCATGGACACCTTGCCTAAAATACCAATTGATTACAGCCCTGAAAGCATCTAGCATTTGGTAGGTCTCTATAGTCATGTTCAGAGTTGAGGACCCTGTAGGCTTCCATATATGGCCAATAGGTTTTCTGTAAATATGCTAGGACAATTCGGTGTAGAAAGCATGAGCTTTTCAACAATGAGTGTTCAAACAATCACAAATGATCCAGCCACCATCATGCTGGTGAGGACAGACACCCCAAAGATCAATTGGGACACCCTAGAGAAAGAGAAATAGTTACCTATGAGGCTCCATTACCGCAAGGAAAGTCAAACAGTTCCCTGAAAGGGACTCCAAACTGGAAACTGAAATGGAAAATTTTACTTGATAATACTTAAGGAACACCAAAGACATCAACAATAAAAACTGATGAAATTGATGTGATTAAAATTAAAGACATATGTTCAGAGAAAGACACTGTCAGAAAGAAAAGACAAGCCACAGATTTACAGAATACAAATTTAAATCTCATATAGAATTAAGAGCTTGTATCCAGTATATAAGAAGACTTAAAACTCAGCCATAAAAATAAAAACATTCCAATTTAAAAAATGTCTATATACTACCTCATTAAAAAGATACATGTGTGGGAAATAATATAAGAAGAAAAACTCCTCATATTAGTGATGAGGGAAATGCAAATTAGAACATAATGAGATACCACTATATTGTGGCAGAAATGAAACTTAGACAATGAGAAAGCCCAAGTGGCACTTGAGAGGCAGAGGAACAAGGTTTTATTATGTGCAGGCCCACAGGAGAGTCAAGTCTCCAAATTCTGAGCCCTGGGCATTGGCTTTTGTGGGGTTATATAGGTTTCTGTTTATTGGCTAGTGGGTTGCTGGGCAAGTGGGCAAATTCCTGAAGCAAGAGGGCAGGTGGGGGTTACAGAAGCAAAGGTGTGAGTTTAGCTTATCTTCCTAAAGCAGAGGGCCTCAGGGAGGAGAGTCATTAACTTTGTGGATTCCAAACAAAAGGGGGAGTAGGGCGCTTTTCTCCTTGTGGATTCCATGGGAGAAAGGGAGGAGGGGCGGTTACCTTTCTAAAGCTGCTGGTTTCTGCAAAGGGGGAGAAACAGAGCAGAGGTACAGCACTTTCTTAATTATCCCGCCCCCCTTTGATGCCCTTATAATAATTTTTCATGGGGCATCATCTGCTAACATGGGGATTTTCCTATAGTCCCCAAGGGTTGATACTTAACATGAGGCATTACCTGGTGTTTTAAGGCATTCAGGTGGGAAGTGATGTACTGTGTAAGGTACCATAGAATGCATGGCCCAAAAGTTAAGAGGAAGAAAACTCTGGCTATTACTGGCATGAATGGCAAAATCCAGGAAAGGGGGTACTGGAAGTAGTTCCCCTTGGCAGATGCCTGGTATGCAGGGTTTAAGCAGTCTTTGGCTCATTCTTTTAGCAGGGCTACCTTGTCCTTAACTATTCCTGAGGAATTTGCAAAAAAACAGCATTCTTCCCCCAGGGCCTGGAAGATTTCCCCTGAACCTGTGGTGAGCAAGTCTAATCCTTGCCTGTTTTGTAAAACTACTTCTGCCAATGAGTCTATCTGGTCTTGCAACCCATTGAGAACCCCCGATATTTCTTTGATGTCATTCAATGTTTCCCATGCTAAGGTTTGTATGCCTTCCTGACCAACTGTGAGTGAGGCCCCTGCTACTGCTGTGCTTCTGACTACTCTGAGTCCTAAGAGTAGTGGAATTGCCTGTATTGCTCATTTGGCTTGGGAGAGCTGTCCAGGCAATTCTTCTCCATACACTGAGAATGATGGTACTGGCTAAGGCAGGTAACAGATACCCTGGCCATTCTGGGGTAGGCACTGGTAGGCGTTGGTGCCACAGACCCAGGTGATTGAGTCTGCAGCACATCGGTTAGACTCATTGAGTGGGTGGGTGGTATCACAGTTAACCTTGCCAAGTGGGAGGATAGTTGAAGGGGAGTTGATAGTTGTGTTTTCACTGTTAGCCAGTTTTCCTGGGGGTTTGGTTATGTGGACTGGGAGGGGCCTGGTTCCCACTGCAGAGCTGTCATGGGTCATGAGGGTTACATTCCATGGGACAGGTATGGTGAAGATGGTTAGACTTGAGGAAATAGATAACCAGCAGAATGCAGCTATGTTGGACTGGGATTTATTTAGGAGTTGGTGAAAATTTGGAACCTAGTTCAAAAGGATGTTGCAAGGGGCTGTTCTGACTTTGGCTTGTAGGCTCTGGGCAGCTTTACTAATATTTTTAACCAGGGTTTTCCTGGGGGTTGGGTTACCGGGATCAATTGGACTAGTATGAGGTCCCCCAGGTCTAGCCCTGCTGGGTTATATATTCTGATTCCTAGTTTTAGTCCTGTTTGGGATTTTATAAAGGTATTTTCTGATCTGTTGGTTATGTATAATAAGGTGAGTTTCACGGGGTTGTATGTTCCTAATTTACAGTTTGCCAGACCAGCCAATAGGTTTGATATATGGGGAAGTTGGGGCTCCTGCCCAGGTGGCACTGACTATACTAGGCCCCAAGAGTGGCAGAAGTGCCTGTTGTTGGAGGGCCCTCAGCATAAGTATTTGTTGTATGTGCTATAGATGTGGCCCTGACACACACCCCCCATAAGGGCAAGTGTAACATCATTTCTTATTGCTCTGCAAGCATCAAACACTACAGAAGCTGAGGTCGTCCCCACTAAAAAGGGGGTCAAGGCATTCAGCACAGGTTGGTTATCCCAGGTTTGGCTGATTTGTAACTGCCATTGGTTTTGGGGATGGGTATTGGCTTTGAGGGAGGGTGCAAAGAAGAAAAAGATAAACAAGACAAGGCACAGAAACATCCTATTATACACCAATAAACTATTGCAATTAAAGCTCTATTTGCTATAGTCCAGTCTGCAGGGGCCACAGCAGCAACCAACTCTGAATACCAGGGTGAGTAGGACATATAAGAACAGGATCAACCAGGAGCAGGGGTCCATTCAGCAGGCATTTGATGAGGTCAATGTTTGGGGATCCCAGGTGACTCGTAACTCTCAATGGGTGGCTGGGTACAGGTTGGGCTGTCCAGCTGACCTGTTCTTTATCAGGGTGTGCCTTCTTGACTCTGGAATGATGGATCCAAGGGGCAATGCCTGCAACTTTAAGAACAGTAGGAGTTACAAGTATCACAGTATGTGGGCCTGTCCAGGAAGGCTGAAAGGGTTCTTCTTTCTAGGCTTTGACCCAGACTAGGTCCCCTGGCTGGTGGGGGTACACTGGGTGTCCCAGTAGGATGAGGTTTTGGGACAAGACAGTTTTGTGTATTTGGGCTAGAGTTTTCCCCAGCAGCTGGAAGATGGAATCTTGGCTAGCCTCCCCCAGAAGTTGAGATTTCCTTTGAAGGCCTGGATAGTTGGGGGTGGCTGTCCAAATAGAACTTCAAAAGGGTGAATAGCCTGTGGATCCTGGGGTGCACCTAACTCAGAGGAGGTTAAGGGAAGTAAGTTTACCCAGGGGAGACCAGTTTCTTGGCAGAATTTGGCTACAGTGGCTTTGAGGGTTCAATTCATGAGTTCAACTTTCCCTGAACTCTGGGGCCTGTAAGAAGTATGGAGTTTCCACTTGATCCCTAACATTTTTGCCAGCTTGGACTATGGCTGGGCCATTGTCACTTCCAATAGACAGTGGCAGCCCATGTTGGGGAATGATTTCTTTAAGTAAAGCCTTAGTCACTTCTATGCCTTTTCAGTGTGAGTGGAGAAATCTTCAACACAGCCTGAAAAGGTGCATATCATCACTAACAGGTGTTTGTACCCCCAACTTGGTTTCACTTCTGTGAAGTCTACTGTGATATCTTCAAAAGGGGCTGTCCCTGTGTGTTGGATACTGGCCAGACCTTGGGGTCCCTGCGGAGGGTTGTTTTTGGCACAAAATTGGCACTGGCTGCTGATGGTGGTACAGAGGGAAGCTAGTCGGGCTATATAGTAGTACCCAGTTTTCCCTAGGTGGGTGAGTTGTTGGTAATGCTGGATGAGGGCATTTGTGGCTCCTTTTGGGATGAAAGTTAGTTATCTGGGAACAGCCAAGTTCCTTCGGGGGTTTAGCTTTCCCCTTCTCTCTTGGCCTATTCCTGTTCTTCCCAGGTATAGCTTAGTTGATTATTTCTTTTTCTAACGGGGACAGCTGTGGTGTCGATTCTGGGAGTCATATTCCATGAGTTCCTTCAACCACTTGTCAAGCTGCTTTGTCAGCTAGCCTGTTTCCTTGAGTGACCATATCCATTCCTTTTTGATGTCCCCAGCAGTGCATTATGGCAACTCTGTCCGGTTTCCAGATTGCTTCTAATAGTTGAAGGATTTCTTCTTTGTTTTTTATTTCTTTTCCTCCTGCAGTTAGGAGGCCTCTTTCTTTATAAATCACCCCAAGGATATGAATGGTAATGAACACATATTTAGAATCAGTGTAAATGTCCACTTCTTGCCCCGTGGCTAGCTACGGGGCTCAGACCAGTGCCCAGAGTTCTGCTCATTGCATGGACTATCCTTGGTGTAGAGATGCCGCTTCCACCACCCATTCTGTAGTGGGGACTGCATATCCAGCAAGCTTTTCCCCATTTTTAATGAGACTGCTCCCATTTCTTAATAGTGTCTGATCCAGGGAAGGGAGTGGTTGTCTTTTTTTTTTTTTTTTTTTTTAAAGATTTTATTTATTTATTCATTTATCCCCCCCTTGCTGCTCGTGCTCGCTGGGTCAGCTAACCACGCCGTGCGGGCGGGCTTGCCTTCACCAGGAGGCCACGGGAACCGAACCCGGGGCCTCCCATATGGTAAACGGGAGCCCTACTGATTGAGCCACAGCAGCTTCCCGGGAGTGGTTGTCTTGGAGGTTGGGGCAACTGGCATAAACTTTCTCAGTCACTTCAACAGAATCATGCTCAGGAATCCCTTCCTCATCCAGCAAGAAAGTGGCAGGGTTTAGACTGCACACTGTTTCTATTATCAGTCTGGGGTTTTCACACAGTAAACCTTGGTAATGTGTGAGCCAGGGATTAGATATCCACTGGTGCCCGTGTGAGTTCATTGGGGGCAGTGACTGCGTGTGACACCATGACATGAATAGCCTGTCTGAGGGTTAATTTGTTGGCTTCTTTGATGAGGGTTATGGGTGTCACCAGAGCTTTCAGGCAGGGTGGCCACCCTTCAGCCAGGGGGTCCAGCTGCTTGGAGAGGTAAGCAATAGTCCTCTGCCAGGGGCTGACTGTTTGTGTGAGGACCCCCAGTGCCACTTTGTTCTTTTCATGCACAATAATTTTAAAATTGTGTCCTTTATGTAGAAACTTGAAATCTTTTGTTATGCCTAATATAATTATAAATTACAATTGTCATCAAGATAAAAAAATCAAATCATCTCTAGGGAATTTTTCATTTCAGTTATTGTGATCAATTATTTTTCTTTGTTTCTTTTAAAAACTTTCCCTCTCTTTTCTGATATTCTCTTATTGTTCATTCATTGCTTTCCTGATATACTTTAGTAATTTCTCTGCATTTTCCTTTATCTCGAATATATTCAGGGTCATTTTTTTTTTAAAGTTTTTGCCTGCAATATCTAAAGCCTCATCTTCTTTGTTGATGGTTTCTGGACTTTCTTCTTATTCCTTTGGATGGGCCATCATTTCCTGTTTCATATTTTTATTTTTTTTTAAAAGATTTTATTTATTTATCCCCCCCTTGCTGCTTGTGCTCACTGGGTCAGCTAACCACGCCATGCAGGCGGGCTTGCCTTCACCAGGAGGCCCCGGGAACCGAACCCGGGGCCTCCCACATGGTAAACGGGAGCCCTACTTATTGAGCCACAGCCGCTTCCCATCCTGTTTCATATTTTAATTGAATATTTTAATGTGTTAACTCTTGGATTTAGTACCAGAGCTGTCTTTTCCTTAGGTTTGTACCCAGTGAGTGATACAATAGAGATTTCCTTGAGTGCTAGGAGCTAACAAAAACAAACCAACCAAAGCAAAAACACCTTTCACTGTCTTTGCAAATTAATTTTGCTTTGGCTAGTGTACTTCTTCAAAGTTTAGCTCTCCTTTAGAGATCAGCTTGTGACAAATATGAAGTTCACAGTCCCTTCTGTCTTTACTGAGCCTGCATCCTGTCCTAGGCTTGTGTTGCTCATGGCCTTAAGAATTCCTACATTTAGAGGAATTCTAATACCCCCTTTTCTCCCTAGGATACACACTAGATCTCCTCCTTTGTGCTCTTATTGTATGACTTAAAGCAGGTAATCATTTGCCCCAGGTCTTTTTCAGTTAATTGCTTTTTACACTGCCTTAGTTGTGAACAAGTTGTTTCTTTCAGGTACATTCTAAGAGGGTGAGATTGAGAGGAGTTTCCTGGTTCAAATTTTCTTACTGCCACTGGATAGATACATTGACAGGGACATACAGGCACCCCAGTATGACATAGGAGTTCCTCTGCTCCCTCCAGAGCAGGACCAGGGACCCACAATGGAGTACAGGCTGGCTTGGTGCCAGGGAGAGGAAGAGATCAGCAAGGACATCATAAGACTTCCTAGGATAAGCATTTTTTCCAGCCCTCTATCAGTTACTGCAATCATTTACCTGTTTTCTAGAATTTTGGAGAGGATGGTTCTGCCAGGTTATGCTTTTTTTTTTTTTAAACTTCTGTGGGGTTAAGGCACCTTGAAGTGTCTTATCTTACAATATTAGTTGACCCATATATCAAATTAATGTTCTATTAAGTCATTTTAGAAAAACATTGTGAAGAAACATTCTCCTATAATCCAGAGGAATTTTGAATGTGGGTCTCAGAAATGGTTGTACAGAGATTCTGCAGGGGTAGATAAAAATCCAACTTAGCTAAGTGAACTGAGCAAACTGCCCTCAGAAGCAAGATGCCTAAGGGTGTGCTTAAAAGCTAGCAAGATCACTCAGTGTTAGGATTATTTACAAAAACCAAGAAATAGTCAAGAAATTTAATGATTTCTAAGATGAAAGTTCTTAGAGTGCTGGGACTTTTTATTATTATATTCAGTGTCCAGATGGGAAGAAAAAGACAAATAGCCTACTAATAAAGAAAGAGGTCCCATTTGAGGGTTGATTGAAGAAGTCAGTTGGATAAAGATATCTTGCCCCTTTCTCCTATAGCAGCTTGAAGAGCAGCTCTATTCTTTTGGCCTCCTGCTACTGTCAAAAACACATATCTTTGTGTTATGGTGCCAGAGCTTTCAGTAACCACTTTCACTTTCCTTCTGATAAGGGAGGTGCTGGGACCCTAACCCCCCTTGGCAGAAACCCAGAGCTTTAGGAAAATAAACTCCCTTTGGTCCCTTTGTCCCCCCCTCCTCCCCTTTTCTCCACGGAATCTACGTTGTTAGGAAGATAAGCACTCCCTACCTGCCCCTTTGAACTGAAATTTACAACTCTAAATATATAATGGCTCTTCCTTCCTAATAGCCTTTAGGAAGATAAGCTAACCTTGCTCCTTTGCTTTTGTAATCTTGCCTGGCCCCTTGCTTAGGAATTTGCCTACTTAGAGTTCCATTTAGACTTCCTATATAAACTTATGAAATCCAGATATGGGGCTCAGAATTTGGAGACTGAATTCTCCTCTGGGCCCACGTGTAATAAAACTTCATTCATCCATCCCCTCAAGAGTGCCACTTGGGTTTCATTCCATCTGCTGCTACACTTCTGCTATATGCACAAACTATATCCCTTCACTCCTTGGCCTCTGCTGTCACAGTGAATGCCCAGGAGTGTGTAGCACATGTCTTGTTGCTCAACATCCCCACATCCTCAGTAGGCAATCTTGCTCCTGAAGCTGCTATTCCTGCCACTCCAGTGCAGACCTCTTAATCTAAAACCTTCCCTCCCTGTTCATTCTCTGCATGGCTGATATATTTGATGATGTGGCCACAGTTTCTCCCATTGCCTTGCACTTGGCCACATGTGAACCTCTTCCTGTTGAAGTGGTCACAGAAGAAATTTGTTGACTTACAAAAAACGCATCCCTCTCACAATGGAAGAACGCCAAAAAGCTGCCTGGGGGAGCTGCTTTGGACATCTACAGACCAGGAGAATGTTACACATCCTCCTGGAGGATGAGAAAGAAAGAGAGAGAGATGAAGAATCTGCAATGAAAACCATAAGTTTATATCACCCAAGGCCAGGAATGACACCATATCATATCCTCAAGGTAAACAGCCTGGATAAAACCCATGATTCATTGCAGCCAAGTGAAATGGGAACAGATATCATCCTCCTTGGGAAGAGGGAGGGTGTGGCATAGTGCAAGAGCAGTTTCACATCACTGAGTTTGGCCAGCAGAGCCTGCTTTGGATCTCAGCTCTGGCCAGACCAGAATCACAGGGAAGTAAAGGTCGAAAAAGTCTCCTCCATGGAAAGATTTGTTGATGAGTGCCATCTGCTAACCAGCTGGGAAACTGCAAGGAGGAAAAAATAAATAAAACATTTTAATAAGTCTCTCATCCCAGATTACTTGGATCAGATCTGCTCCCCACTGGTGAGTCCCTTGCCCCATCTTGATGACTGAAGCTGGGCAATTTGAAAATATTTAGAATAAGTTGAACAAAATTAAAAGAAAAACCATGAAACAAAACCACTAGGCAAGAGAGTGAAATTGAATGCCTCAGTAAATTCACCAACAAATTCATATGCCCAGACATCAGCAAAAAAAATTACAAGCCATATCAAGAAACAGAAATAAATGGCCTACAGAAAGGAACCAAACTAAAATCCTGATGAGACACAGAATTTGACATCTAATATGATAATCAAAAAAAAATCTCTGAAATCAATTCAGTGTGTGAAAGGAAAATATGACTAAAGAGAGGAAAGATATTAAAATGACACTGGGTGAGTATAAATAACAATTTGAAAGCCTGTAAAGAAAAGTGACATAATTTATGGGAATGAAAGATGCAATGGTTGATATTGAAAACACATTAGATGCAGGTGCAGCTCAGTGGTTTGAGTGCCTGCTTCCCATGTAGAAGGTCAGGAGTTCAATCCGTGGGACCTCATAAAAAATTTAAAGACATAAAAGAGAAGATTTGAATTTGTGGAGAAGAAAATTAGTGAACTGGAGGACAGATCATCTGAACCTGAAAATACATGAGAATAGAAAAAGAAAAGAATAGGAAAAAAACAGGGTTTCAGGGAATTCAATGACAATGCAAAATGCACAAACATTTGTGTTATTGGTATCCCAGAAGGAGAAGAGAACAGAAAAGAAGCGAAAAGAATATTTGAGGAAATAATAACTGAAAACTTCTCAATTCTTATCTTTTATTTTGCCAAATGGCTGCTCATTCAAAGTACCAGAAATGGGTTAAATTTTATAAGAGAGATTTATTTGGGGTAAAAGCTTACTGTTCCAAGGCCATGAAAAGTCCAAACTGAGAAACCATAAGCAGTGTTTTCTTATGAATGAAAGAAATACCTTCAATTTGGTTCCCTTGGTCAGTATGTGTGTCCCTGTGCCAACACCATGGAATTTTGACCACTGTAGTACTGTGGTATGCTTTAAAGTCAGGTAGAATGATTCCTCCAAATTGAACTTTCTTTTTCAATATCTTTTTTGGCTATTCAGTGACACTTGCCTTTCCAAATAAATTTCATAATTGGCTTTTCCAGTTCAGTCAAAAATGCTGTGGTAATATTTATTCCGATTTTACCAAAGTCTTTCAATCAATTGGGTAGGAAGGACATCTTAATGATATTTAGTCTTCCAATTCATGAACATGGAATATTCTTCCAGCTATTTAGGTCTTCTTTGATTTCCTTTCACAATATTGTGTAGTTTTCTATGTACAAGTCATTTACATCCTTAGTTAAGTTTATTCTTAGATATTTGATTCCTTTAGTTGGTATTGTAATGGAATTTTAAAAAATTTCCTCCTCATATTGCTCATTAGTGTACAGAAATGTTACTGATTTTTGCATGTTGACCTTCTATTCTATCCTTTTTCTGAGGTTGTTTATCAGCTCTAAAAGTTTTGTTTTAGATGTCTCAGGGCTTTTTATGCATAAGATCATGTCATCTGCAAATAGTGAAAATTTTACTTCTTCTTTTCCAATTTGGATTCCTTTTTATCTCTTTTTCTTGTCTGAGTGCATGAGGAAGTACTTCTAATACAATGTTAAATAAGAGTGGTGACAGTGGCATCCTTGCTTTCACCAGATCTTAGAATGAAAACCTTTGGTATTTCACCATTGAATATGATGCTAGCTGTAGGTTTTTCATACATATACTTTATCATGTTGAGGAAATTTCTTTGAATTCCTATCTTTTAAAGTGTTTTTAATCAATAAAACACTTGTCAAGTGTTTTTTCTGTATCAAAATACATGATAATGTGATTTTCAAAAAATTTGATTTCTTAATGTGATATATTACATTAACTGATTTATTTATGTTGAAACATTCTCGCATGCCTGGGATATAACCTATTTGATCATGGTGTATAATTCATTTCATGTACTGTTGTATATGATTAGCCAGTATTTTGTTCAGAATTTTGGCATGTAATTTCATTAAAGAGGTTGGTCTGTAATTTTCTTTTCTTGTGACATATTTTTTTCTGTGTATATCTTTTTATTTTTAAAAAATGTTTATATTGCATAAATGTTACATAAAAACTATAGGGGACTCCCCTGTGCCCCACTACCTCCCCTTCTCACACTTTCCCAAATTAACAACATCCTTCATTAGTGTGGTACATTCATTACAATTGATGAAAACATGGAAGCATTGCTGCTAACTGTGGAATATAGTTTACATTACAGTTTACACTCTGCCCCACACAACTTTGTAAGTAATGCCAAATATATAATGGCCTGTATCTGTTATTGCAATGTCATGCAGGACAATTCCAATGTCTCAAAATGCCCCCATATTACACATATTCTTCACTCTCCTTCCCCTCAGAATCTCGGGTGGCAATTGACTTTATATCAATGATTAAAGTTCTTCTATTTGTAAAGTAATAATAAGTCTATAATAGAATAATAATATCTACTTTAGTCCATTGTTGAATCCCCAATCTTGAGGATTTTTGAATGGTGGTGCCTACTCTGTTTCTAATTGAGTGGGAGCTTAGATCCCATGGGGCAGATGGATGGAACTATCTTGCTTGCTGTTGCAGACACTCTTTGTTCCTTGTGATGGGCATTGTCCATCATCATCTCCTTGTTGTTGTCCTGGGTAAGTCTAATGAACTGGAGAGAAGATCTTACAATTCTGCTAAGATTCAGAGCTCAATTGGCACATGGACAGACCATGGTAAATATATATCCAAATAAAAGGGGCAAAAAAGCCATATATAGGGAAACTATATAAAAGAGTCTAACTCTGTTACACTGGGAGCATAAATTCCAAAGTAAGGCTGACTGACAGGGTGCCAAATTCCTAAGTTTGTCTGCCCTGCTTAGAGTTTCTGGATGTCTCTTAATTCCTCAGAAGCCCCACTATTTGAGACACTGTTTACTGTGTGAGATCCTGCTGAGATGTGCAAAGCATAACTCCCAAATCCGAAATCTCTTAGCCATAAAAACACATTTGTATTTAATAATTCCCCATTTTGGTCAAGGTCTTTTTCCACATGCATTGCTACTTGGCACTTGGTAATAATCCATCAGTTCCAGGGAGACTTATCCCTGGTAGTCATGTCCCATGCCAGGAGAAAGCTAGTCCATTTATATCCTGAGATTGGCTTAGAGAGAGGCAACATATGAGCAATAAGGAGGCTTTCAGGAGGCAACTCTTAAGCAATACATAAGACTAGGCTAATGTTTAATTTCACAAGTAAAGGTTCATAAACAAAATCATCAATATCAAGGGCCTGGCATAATGATCTGTCTTCCTTCACTAGGCACTGTCCTTGTACTCAGGAGATTCTTGCCATCTATTATAGAATGCAGCAGAACTGCTCAGGAGGGGAATTCAATGTTCTTTTGGTTATTGTGTGGGTCTCCACCCACTGAGCCACACCCCATGAACATATTCTTATGCATTAAAGGCATGCCTCAGGTGAACCCCTCCCCATACATTACTCCATTATCTTGTGGTATATTTTGTGGCTTTGGTATTAGGGTGAAGTTTGCATCAAATAATGAGTTAGGTAATGTTCCCTTCTCTTTAATTTTTTGGAAGATTTTGACAGGATTGGCACTAGTTTTTTTTGTAATGATTGGTAGAATTCACATGGAAGCCATCTGGTCCTCAATTTTCCTTGGTAGGGAGGATGTTGATGACTAATTCAGTCTTACTATTTATGATTTTCTGTTGAGTTTTTATATTACTTCTTTTTTCAAAGTAAGTTGCTTTTGTTTTTCTAGAATTTGAACATTTCATCTAGGTTACCCATCTTGATGGCATACATTTTTAAAAAATACCCTCTATTGATACTCTTTAATTCTGTGGGATCAGTGGTGATGACTCCTCTCTCATTTTTAAAAAAAAAATATTGCATCTTCTCTGTATTTTTTGTTTGTTATTCTAGCTATGGGTTTGTCAATTTTACTAATCTCAAAGAACCAGATTTTAGTTTTACTAATTTTTTCTATTTTTTTTATTCTCAATTTTGTTTAGTTTTGCATTAATCTTTGTTATTTTCTTCCTTCTGCTTGCTTTGGGATTAATTTATTCTTCTTCTAGTTTCTCCAGGTTTGGAGTTATGTCTTTGACTTTAGCTTTTTCTTCTTCTTTAATATAGGCATTTATTGCTATAAAATTCCCTCTCAATACTGCTTTAGTTATATCCCATATACTTTGATATGTTGTGTTCTCATTTTTATGCATTTCAAGGTAGTTACTGATTTCTTTTGTGATTTCCTCTTTGACCCACTGATTGATTAAGAGTTTGTTGCTTAATTTCCATGTATTTGTGCCTTTCTGGTTCTCTGCCCTTTATTGACTTCCAGCTTCATTCAATGTTTATCAGAGAAATTACTTTGTATTATATCAATCTTTCTAAATCCTTTGAGACTGTTCTGTGACCTAGCATGTGGTTTATCCTGAAGAATGATTGAGTGCACTCAAGAAGAGTGGATATCCTTCTGTTTGGGAGTGTAATATTCTTGATATGTGCATTAGTCTAATTCTGCCAATGTATTATTCAATGTCTCTGATTCTTTATTAATCCTCTGTCAAGATGATCTGCTTAATGTTGATAATGATGTATTAAAGTCCACCACTATGATTGTAGAGGCATCTATTTCCTCCCTTAGTTTTGCCAGCAGTTCCCTCATGTATTTTGGGACATGCTGGTTAGGTGCATAATCATTTATGATTTTTCTTTCTTCTTGAGAGATTACCTTTTTAAAAATACATATAGTGTTCTTCTTTGTTTCTTACTATAGAAGTTTTACATTTAAAATCTATTTTGCCTGATATTAATACAGCTACTCCCACTCTCTTTTGGTTATTGTTTGTGTGTAAAATCATTTTCCAGCTTTTCACTTGCACCCTCCTTGCTTCCCTGTGTCTAAGGTGAGTTTCTTGCTCTTTTCATGATTCTCTCTTTGTCTTGAATATTTGAAAATCTGATAAGTATGTGTCTTGGGTTAGACCTGTTAGGATTTATTCTGTTTGAATTGTGCTGCACTTTCTGGACATAGACATCCATGTCCCTCATAAGAGTTGGGAATTTTAGGCCATTATTTCCTCCAACACTCCTTTTGCCCCCTTTTCTCTTGAGAAGGAAGTAAAACAGTACCAGGAAATTCCCAGTAGAAAAATCCTCTAACAATTGCAGGTAGAAACCCAGGTGCCCATCTGGGTCTGAAAAGAATCAGCACATCATGCTCCAAAGATCAACCACTCCCCCTCCCTGCTGGAATGCTAACAGCAAACATCAGTTTCTGGAACTGTACCTGCTTGCTTTGCTCATAACCTTATGTAGAAATGTATATATTTAACCCAATCCTGCCTTTTGGTGCACACGCAAGAAGGAGTGGCACACGTGGGAAAGGAATCAATAAAAACTGCAGTAGCCGGACGTTAGGCGCGACTCTCACTAGGGAGTGTGCCCCTGCCAGTAATAAAGGTTTCATTGAAATTTTCTCCTGGGAGTCATTATTTGCATGAAGTGTTCCACTTCATTTGGAGGCCCCAGTGAGATTGACTGGAGCTGGCCACACTGAGGCTTCCAGGGGAAGGCCTCTGAGAGATGTTCCTCAGCCCCAGTAAGTCCTCAGTCTGGTCAGAAACTCCAGGGGAGATTAATTATTCAACCTAAGAAACTGCCAGTTCTGTTCTGTTTTGGTAAGTCTGGATCCAGGTGAGGCTGTTGGGCTGCTGGACACAGTGCTACTCCCTCGGCCTGGCCACCAGGTGAGATGTCACCCGGGGCCTCAGAATAGTCTTAAGGTTCGTGTGTCTGTATGTGCAGCTGTCTGTTTGTCTGTAACATTTCTGCTCAGTTTTTGTTCTGTGCTTCTCTTGTTCATCACTATGGGTCAATCCTCCTCTTGTCCTACCACACCCCTTGCCTATTTTCTAAAGAACTTTCAGGAATTCAAGAAGGCAGTGGCTGGATATGGAGCCAAGGTCAACCCGGGGACCCTCCAAACCCTCTGCAAATTAGAGTGGCCCACCTTTGGTGTGGGCTGGCCGTCTGAAGGCACTACAGACCTCCCAACAGTCTACAATGTCCAGAGAGTTATCTATGGCAAACCTGGTCATCCGGACCAGATTCCTTACGTTGATGTGTGGATAGATCTTCTTACAGACACTCCCAAGAAACTAAAAATTTGTCTCGCAGGACAAGGGTGCTTGGCCCAGCCATAGCCTCAACTTCTGTTGAAAGCTTCCATGAAGAACCTCAGTCCTTCAGTCCTGCAGGATACTCCTGATGAATCCCCCCCTTACCTACCTATCCCCCAACCTACCCCTTGATCCCCTCCATCTGCCTCCTCTCTGTCCATTCCCTTTCCTCCTCCTCTAACCCAATCACCCACAGACAATCTCTACCCTCCACTCCCCACACCCACTGATACCTCTCTAACTAGCAGCCCCCATATGTGAAGAGGCACCCAGTATCAGGCTTCTGCAAATCCCCACAACTTGCCTGACCCTGTCCCTTTATTGCCCCTCTGCCAAGCAGTCCAGGCCTAGGTGACAATGGTCTCCCATTTATGGTGTATGCCCCCTTTTCATCTACAGACTCGTATAACTTGAAAAATCAAAATCCGCCATTCCCGGAAAAACCCCAAGGCTTAATTTCTCTCCTAGAAACTATCTTCTTCACCCATAACCTCAACTGGAATGACTGCCAGCAACTGTTACAGGTCCTATTCACCTCGGACAAGAGAGATCTTATCCAGAGGAAGGCTGTCAAAACCATCTTGGGCCAAGATGGCCAACCTACTACTAACCCTGTCTGAATAGAACATGTGTTCCCCTCAACCAGACCAGACAATCAGGATCAAGGTAAGGAGGCTCTTGAGAGGTTTTGCCAGACTCTCCTACGTGGCCTTCGAGCCGCCGCCAGAAAGCCAACAAATCTTTCTAAAGTAAGTGAAGCCACCCAAGGGCCTAATCAGTCACCCTCTGCCTTTTTAGAATGCCTAATGGAGGCCTATAGAAATAAACCCTGAGGCACCTCAAAATCGTAGGGCTATAAATATAGCATTTGTATTACAGTCTGCTCCTGACATATGAAAGAAATTGCAAAGGCTAGAGGGGTTTGCCCCAATGCCAGGCAGACCCCAGCCCAGCCCTGCAGTTGCTGGACTGATGGGGCCAGGGCTCACAAAGCCCCCGGGAGCCCATGGTGAAGCTAAGAGTTGGGGGCAGCCCAGTTGACTTCCTGGTTGATACGGGGGCTACATACTTCTCCCTGAAATTGGACCCTGGTCCCTTTGCAGCTGAATATACTTTGGTTCCAGGAGCCACTGGGAAAATACACTCTTATCCCTGGACCACCTCCCGGATTATTAATAACCTGGACCAGACTTCCCCAAGGATTCACCTTGTTTGGGGAGGCTCTGGGGTGGGACTTGCCCCTCTTCAGGGAGCAGCATCTAAGTATTAACCTACTTCAGTATGTAGATGACCTCCTTCTAGGTGCACCGGACTAGGACTCTTGCAAAGCGGCAACCATCAGCCTACTCAAAGCGTGGGCGGAAATGGGGTATAGTGTATCCACCAAAAAGTCTCAGCTCTGCTCCCACTCTATAACATATCTGGGATACATCTTGAAAAAAGGGGAGCGGTGACTTTCACGCGACAGGATACAAGCCTTATTGGGCATCCCAGCACTGATCTCAAAATGACAGGTACATGAATTTCTTGGTACGGTGGGATATTGCAGGCTGTGGATCCCCGAATTTATGGAAATTGCTAAGCCCCTCTACGCTGCCACAGAGGGCAAGGGAAATGACTTGTGGACCAAAGAGCAGCAAGAAGCCTTTGAAGGTCTGAAGACAGCTCTGGTGAGTGCCCCCGCCCTTGGGCTACCTGATCTGTCCAAGCCCTTTCATCTCTTTGTTGATGAAAGTTGAGGGGTTAGCAAACGAGTCTTAACCCAGTCCATTGGGCCATAGCATCGACCAGTAGCATACCTCTCAGAAAAGCTGGACTATGTAGCTGCTGGATGGCCCAACTGCCTTAAAGCTGTTGTGGCCACTGCCCTTTTAGACAAGGAAGCCTCTAAGTTAACCTTTGGCCAAAATCTGGTGGTAACAGCCCCACATTTGGTGGAATCCTTCCTCTGCAGTCCCCCGGACCGCTGGATATCTAATGCCAGAATCATGCAATATCAAGTTTTATTGTTGAACCCACCCTCTGTGGTATTCTCAAAAAACGGAGGCACTAAATCCGGCCACCCTTCTCCCTGACTCTAGTGCCCCCTGGTGGCCCACGACTGCTTGCACTTTCTGGAAACCCTGACGGGGCTACCCAGACCTTACAGATGTGCCTTTGCCGGAGGCTTCCCATAATCTCTACGTAGATGGCAGCAGCTTTGTTAAAGGCGGAGTCCCTTATGTGGGAGCAGCAGTAGTAGAGCCACCCAAAACTATCTGGGCTCAATCCTTAAATCATGGCCCCTCTGCCCAACGGGCCGAACTAATAGCCCTTACCCAAGCGCTAAGATGGGCAAAAGGCTGAACTGTCAATATTTACACGGACAGTTGTTATGCTTTTGCTACAGCCCATGTACATGGTGCACTATACCAAGAGCGAGGATTCCTAACATCTGGAGGAAAAGAAATTAAAAATGGGGCTGAAGTCTTAGCGCTATTAGAAACCATTTTGTTCCCTAACCAAGTAGCCATTGTTCACTGCAAGGGACACCAGAAGGGAAACTCCCCTCAGGCTGAAGGCAACCGACTAGCAGATGAAGTCACGAGAACCACGGCCTTCCTACTGGTTGCCCCTGTCCAAATGCTCCTGACAGTCCCCAGCCGGGAAACCCCAGAATTATGCTACTCTCCAGAAGACATCAAGCAAGGGGAAAGTCTAGGAGCTAAAATTTCCCCAGAAGGTTGGTTAGTCTTGCCTGATGGCAGAACATATCTACCTGAAGCAGTGGGGAGACAATTGGTCAAAAGGCTGCACGACACCACACATATGGGTGGCACCAAATTAATAGAATTAATAAAAAGAGACTTTTATTTCTCAGGCTTGTCTAAAATCAGCAAAAGTATTACATCAAGATGCGAAGTCTGTGCCAAAGTAAATCAAAGAGGAGGTGTCCAAGTTCCAGTGGGAACTAGGTGTTGCGGGATGGAACCAGGGGAGCACTGGGAAATAGACTTTACCAAGATAAAGTTGGGAAAATATGGATATAGGTATCTCCTGGTGCTGGTGGATAAGTTTTTGGGATGGGTGGAAGCCTACCTGACTAAAAATGAAACTTTCTAACAGTAGTTAGAAAGTTGATAGCAGAAATCATTCCAAGATTCAGGTTTCCTCTTAGAATAGCATCAGATAACGGCCCAGCCTTCATAGTGCAGGTGACTCAACAATTGGCTAAAGCCCTGGGTATAAATTGGAAACTGCACTGTGCATTTCAGCCCCAAAGATCAGGACAGGTTGAAAGGATGACCTGCATCTTGAAAGAAACCCTAACCAAGTTGGCTCTGGAGTCTGGTGAAAACTGGGTGAGTCTCCTTTCTTTTGCCCTCCTTAAAGCCAGATGTACCCCCTACGTGCAGGGCATTATGCCCTACAAAATATTATTTGGCAGACACCCACCCCTGTTGCCCAAGTTGGGGTTAGAAAAAATATCTGAATATGACAAGCAATATCGTTTCTCTACTCTAAAGGTGCTGGACCAGATTAGAAAAATGGTCAATCGGACAGTCCAAGAAGCCCATCTCCCTTGTTCAAGTATTAACCCTTCTTTATTTCAGGTGCAGTACAGAGATCTGGTCTGGGTTTGGAAGCTCCAGCCTGGAACACTGGAGCTACGGTGGACCGGCCCATATGTGGTGATCCTTACAACACCCGCGGCAGAAAAGTCGCAGGGAAAAGGCACTGGATACATGCGTCTAAGCTAAAAGCCGTCAGGTCCAGAACGGAGGCCTCAAAAGAAGGAAAGTGGACAGTCATCAGGACAGAAAACTCTTTAAAAATCAAGATTCGCTGTGTAAGTTAAGACTAAGGGTGGGGAAGGAGGGGGGGAATATAACAATGCCCTTGCAAATAAGCTTGCTGTCCCTCCTGGTTACTAGCGTTTGTGCTAGTAGTGGCTTTCAGTTAACCTCCTATTACTGGAGCATAACCAAAACCAAAGACGGGAAGGTTCTAAATGCTACTCAAACTACCAAGAAAAGTCCTACCCTCTCTTTCGATTTATGTTCCCTCCTCGGAGAAGAATATCATGTAAAGCCAAACAGCTTACTGCCCTTTACAAGCTCTTTTACAAGTTGGGGATGTGGAAACCAGGAATTAGAGAAAGGACTAGCTCAGGTTCCATTCTATGTCTGCCCTGCAGACGGGCCCCTCAGAATGCAGTACTCAAGTGCAGTACCACTGTGTCCAGTGGGGTTGTGAAACCTTAGCCCCATGGACTTCCAAAGATGCTGCTATCAGCCTAAATAGGGAAGCACAGCCCCAGAACCCAGTCATAGGGTTCGGTAACCCCATCCACATCCGTATTACTAATAGGTTTGATGATGTCTGGGAGGGGGGTAAATCATGGGGCCTCAGGTTATATGTAACCGGTTGACCCTGGAACTGAGTTCACCATCCAGCGAGGTAATTTTAATCCCCCTTCACCTAATCCAGTTGGCTCCATCCGGGATATTTTCCTTAATTCAAAACCAGAAACTCAACCCAAAAATAAACCAGAAAACCTAACCTTCCCCAACCAAAAACCCACAAGGGCCCCCTTGTTGTCCATGTTGTCTTCTGTCTTCACCTTCCTAAACCAAATGTCACCAAAGTTCGTTGGTTCTGTCTACACCCCCAACCTCCTTATAACATTGGAATAGGAGCAAATGGGAGTATTGTTCCCAATGCATCACTATATGTTCAGAAAATAACAATGAATGAAAGCCAAAAGCTGTGTAAGTGGGGTCATAATCCGATTCTAACTCTGAAGGACCTTCAAGGAAACAGGACCTGTTTTGCCCCCTTCTCAGCCAAAATTAATGCAACTTTCTTAAGCCCCCACTGTTCACCAGTTATTTTCTCTAACGAAACTGATGAATCTTATTATTGGATAGCTCCTAGTGGCACCTGGCTCACCTGTACTTGAGGAATCACCCCTTGTCTCTCCCCTCAAACCCTGTCACAATCTGAAACCAAAGAAAACCCCGTTGTCTGCATCCTGGTACATATCATCCCAAAGGTATATTGGTATTCAGGTGAAGGAGGCCACAAACATTTTAGAACCATAAGCCGATTTAAGCGAGTTCCCATTCTTGTTCCCTTTATGGTTGGTCTTGGGATTGGGGGCTCAGCAGCCTTGGAAACAGCTGCCCTGGTCACCGATAAAGAAAACTTTAAAACCTTATCTACTCAAATTAACTCACACCTAAATGAGTTAGAAAAGTCAGTTAGTCACCTCGAAACAACCTTATCCTCTCAGGCCAAAATCGTTCTACAAAATAGGCGTGGGTTAGATCTGTTATTCTTAAAACAAGGAGAACTATGTGTAGCCTTAGGTGAAACTGCTGTTTCTATGCTAACCACTCAGGAGTAATTAAAGAAAGCCTCTCACTAGTTAGAAATACGCTAAAGGAATGAGAAGAACTCAGGACCAAAAATGTAAATTACTATGAAAGCCTGTATTCATGGTCTCCATGGCTAACCACCTTAGTCACCGCCATTGCAGGCCCACTTGTCCTCATTCTACTAGGATTCCTAGTAGGCCCTATTTTCATTAACTGTCTCGCTTCCTACATCTGAAAAAGAATACAGGCAGTAAAGTTAATGGTATTACGCACTCATTACGATCCCTTAGCCACTGATGCAGAGTGAATGGCTTGACTAATGCTATTACAGGAGTAGGGAATGGGAAGGAAGTAAAACAGTACTAGGAAATTCCCAGTAGAAAAATCCTCTAACAATTGCGGGTGGGGAAAAAAGCCCAGGTGCCCATCCGGGTCTGAAAAAAATTAGCACGTCATGCTCCAAAGATCAACCACTCTCCCTCCCTGCTGAAACGCTAACCGCAAACATCAGCTTCTGAAACTGTGCCTGCTTGCTTTCCTCATAATCTTAATGTGAAAATGTATATGTTTAACCCAATCCTGCCTTTTGGTGTGCACGCAGGAAGAAGTGGCGCACGTGGGAAAGGAATCTATAAAAACTGCAGTCTCCGGACGTTAGGCGCAACTCTCACTAAGGAGTACGCCCCAGCCAATAATAAAGGTTCCATTAAATTTTCTCCTAAGAGTCGTTATTTGCATGAAGTGTTCCACTTCAGTAGTGCTCCGTGAATGTGTCCAGGTGTCTGTTGAAGTCCTCCACTCTCTGCTTGTGGGTTTTATATGATTTCTTTAGGATCCTTTTCATTTGCCACTTCTCCTGCATCTTCTTTTTTTTTTCCCTGCCACCTGAATCTATATATTTTTTTAATATTTTAAAATATGCTTAGATTACATTAAATGTTACACAAAAATTACAGGGATTCCCATGTTCCACATCTCCCACAACCTCCCATATAAACATCTTTCTTGAAAACTGTCCAGGATGGGGTATGCTTGCCCATGCCACACTGCATCTCCTCCTCGTTCTTTTTGCTTGTTCCCATTGCCTCCAGAAGCTTTGTTTTGTCTTTGTCCTTCTTTTTCTTCTTGTGCTTGGTCAAACCAAACTCTGTGATGCCTTCCAGCTTCAAGGGCCCTTTCTGGACCTGCTCATAGGCTGCCATGATGCTGCCAGAGGTTCCGAGGCAAGCTGCCAGTTTCCTCACTTTTAAAGTGGTTGGGAAGTAGTGCCTATGATTTAGAAGTGAGGTGAAGATTAAAGAGGCAATGACCCTTTAAGGCTTGACTACAGGGGATTCCTTTCACATCAAAGTCTACGTGAATGGCATATTCTAGAATCATGCAATGCACAACCTATGCTTCTGTATGAAGCAGCCCTAAACTGAACTAATAATTTTTTAAAGAATTTAGTTCATTCCAAATACTGCTATTCAAAAATATTGACCATTATTTAATATTTCTGTCAGATTTGCTTGTTGAAATACATTTGCTATCTATTTATTTAAGTTAATTTTACTTGCTGGACAACCTTCACTCCCTGCTTATTGGTCCAAGATAAGACCTGGACAAGTTGTGAGAGTGGCCCTAATCTTACCTGAATTGTGAACTTCTCTAAATACATTTCCTTTCTCTCACCCAGGTCCTCTTGTAAGCAATGACATGCCTTTGTAAGATGCCTGATTAAGGTTAAGTTTCAGTCCATAGCCATAAAACTATTGAGTTTTTCCTCTATGAAAGAATAATTGGCTTGCCCAGAGATTGAACTCACTACCTTGACCTCATTAGCTTTGTACTCCAAGAAGCTGAATATTTTGTTTTTATTGTTTTAATAATATGATGATGATTATAAAGATACAGCAAAGCAGCACTGAATCTAGAAATTTCATTATTTCCATTCCTGATGCAAATCAGGGAAAGTATGTGTAAGAAGAATGAATAAGAGAACTCACATGGAAATCATAAATCAGTCAAAAGGCTTAAAAAATGTGTAGTTTGTAAGTACATGTAAGTGGTATTAGAGGGTGTTGGAAGTGGAGTGGAAAAGAGAAAGAGAAAGGAGAAAGAGAGGGAGAGGGGGGAGAGAGAGAAAGAGAGAGAGCAATAAAGAGTACAATAGAGGGCACTTTGCTTCCCTTGGGCAAAAGAGTAGGATGTACTAAAACAGAAATAATAATAGGAGTGATAAGACAATGAAATAAACTACATAATTCACTTCTTTGCTACTTTACATTTCTACATCCTTTAAATGCCATTTAAGTGTACTATTTAGGAATCACTCAACAAGAGAAGGATTGCTTAATCTGTTCAGTGTTGTACCAACTTTGTTTTTAATGCTTTCCTGCTTAAAAATTCTAACAAAATTTGGCACAGGTAATTGGATATATTTGAAAGGTTAACATTACAGTGGAATAGAGTAGACATAAAATAACAATAGGAATGAGTAAATGAATAAATTAATTTATAAATTCATATCTAATAAGATCTATGAAGTAGTTTTTAAAAGTTAATGGTTATAAAGTGGTAAGGGTAGGAAAAGATGCCATTGTGTGGGTTATTGTGGTGCTTTGAAGCTGTGTGGATCCCAAAAAATCCTGTCCTTAAAGCTAATCCATTCTTGTGCATGTAAGCCTATTGTAGATGGGACCTTTTGGTTAGATTCAGTTGAGGGACCTTCCTTTTGATTAGATCACTTCACTGGTGTGTGACCCAGGGTGGGTCTTGGTCTTCTTACTGGAGTCCTTTATAAACAGAGGATTAAGGAACCACAGACACAGAATAAAGCTGCAGAGACAGAGAAGAACACAGAAGCTGAGACAGAAGGCTGTGCAGCTTAAGGAAGCCACATTACCCAGAAGCTCAGAGAGAAGAGGTACAGAGGAGAGAGGAGAGAGGAGAGATGAGCAATATACACAATTGCCCAAAGCTGAGCTCAGGGAGAAAATGAGCCTGGAGGAGAAGTCAGAGACCTGCAGAGCTGCCACTGTGCCTTGCCAAATGGCAGGAGTCCAGGATTCCAGGAGCTGACCTTCAGGGAGAGAGCTTCTCTTGATGCCTTCGTTTGGATATTTTCCCCAGCCTCGGAATTGTAAGCCTTTCACCTAATAAATTCCCATATAAAACCAACCCATTTTTGGTATATTGCTCCCAGCAGCTTCTAGCAAACTAAAACAGTTATCATGTATTCAAACCAAGAGGCAAACTCTTCTCAGGGTATCATAATTGAAGAAATTGTCACCAGTTTTCAGGCACATCAAGGGCTGACTCTGAGATTGTGGAGGATATGGTACAACTGTGATCAGGTATTTGAAAGGGATATAAGGCTCAAAACACAATACAATAATCCTATAAACCCACCTACTTCATCCAAAGCCTCCCAGTGCACCAGGCAAGGTTAAATCCTTTCTACACCTGCTTTCTGGCAGAGAATCTGATGACTTGTCAGTGGTCTGGGCTGGCTGGCTTGGTCCTATTAACACTGTTTACAAAGGGTGGTGAAGATAGCACACAAATCCAGGGATGATCCTGTTCCTCTAACCTCTCTCCAGATCCCTCCACTCCTTACCACTTGGGTTAACTCTGCAGGTGTGATTTTAAGACTTTACAGTTGCAAGTTCAAGACTCATCAAGCACTTTGACCACTTAGTGCCCCAGTCCCCTCAGCTTTAGTGACCTTCATTCCTTTTCCACTTCAGTCTCCTAGCAACACAGCCACACTTAAAGACCAGCATCAGACTGGTTCTTTATCAGGACTCACATCACTTTAACTTCTCCTACTTTCTCACTCCTATTCAAGCTGCTCTGATTTTCCCCCATAACATCTACTCCCTTGACCATACTTAACCATTTTCTCATGAGCTTGCCTATGTCTTCATTTGTCTCTCTACCCAACATAGACCCAGTTTTCAGGCACTTCAATTCTTCATTTGCTTGTATTCCCTTGTTTTCCAATTTTCCTACCTCTGAGATCTTATTCTTTCCCCTTCTTTGTTCTGATTGAGGAATGCAAAAAAGTGTTATTTAAAGGGTTTTTGTTTGTTTTCTCATAGGATTTGCTAAAATTCATGCCATCTCTCTGTGTGTAAAAACCATTGTAAACTCTGTTTTTATACCACTTCTATCCCTTTGATTATAGTGGCCAGGACAGTCTTTTCCATTTCTTATTTCATTGTCTTATTCTAATTCACTGAGAACACAGAAGCCATTGGATTTTGAACCATTTGGTTGCCTTCCTCTCCATTTAAAAATCTTTGCATCTTCACCAATCTTCTCTCCTTTCCTCCTGCTTAGGAAGAAAATTATTCCATCCCATTTCCACAGTCAGTTTCCACCTGTGCTCTTAACTTCCCTCCCACCCTCCACACACTTCCTCAGGACACCACTTATATTCACTATTCTCTTAAGCCTAAAAGTATGGTCAGTTTTCCCTTAATATACAAAAGCAGACAGATTTTATCCCCAGAATAGAATACATCAGTTGGACTACAGCCTTTCTCTCCTTCCATTCACTGAAGAAATTCTCAAGACTCCCTGTCTTCTTTACCTCCCCACCAGTGTCAACCTCTTACAATATGTCGTCCACCCCTCTAAACTACAGCTCACACTCACTGTATTTCTTGAACAAATGTTTGATAAACACTTGCCAAGTGGAAATACTGTTTTGGGTACTAAGGTTATTTGACCTGTGCTGGCAAATTATGATACCTCTGCCCTCAGTGATTGGTTCAAAGGGTCTAAACACAAGAAATTTAGGAAGAGGGAGAGATAGGGAGAGAATTGTATCAAAGTTCTTGAATTTATCTGTCTGGAGATTTACTCAAAGATGTTTCATTACATGTACCAATAAATTTTTTTTCTATTTAAGGGACTTTGTGCCTAGATTCTGTCATTTGCAATTGAAAGAGTCCTGAATAAAACAATACTTTATCCTCCCCTACACAGCCATAAGCTGCTTGAGAGAAAAGATTATGCTCTTTATTTTGGATCCTCTAGAACATTTTGCACACCTTAAGTGTCCAATAAATATTTATTGAATAACTACATAGATTTACAAAAGAGCCTAAATTTGGATTAATGCAGTCTTCAGATTTCTCTAGAGCAGGGGATCTTAACCAGAGGTCTGTGAGCTTGAATTGAAATTCAAAAAAACATTATTCATGTGGGGACATGTTGGCACAGGTTTGATATAGTTATTAAATAATACACAGTATTGTGTGGACTTAGAAAGGGGTCTGTTGTTTTCACCTGACTGGCAAAGGGGTCCATGGAACAAAAAAGGTTAAGAACCCCCACTCTAGAGTGATCTGGATAATGAAAGCATAACATAGCAAAAGTCTTAAAACACTTTTCTCTACTTCCAAATGGCAATGCCTAGCCCTCATTCACCCTTCCACACTGCCACCATTGTCATTCCATCTGCCTTTCCATTCAGTTATTACTCAGAAAAGAGAAAATATGTACCTGATTGCTATGTTACTGTTGTCAGCTCTGCAAAAAAAGCTAATCCTCAGGCTCTGACTATAAAATGAGTGAAAGAAAAAAAGTGGCACTTTTTCTGAATTCACATACAAGTTTCTCTTGTAGGGAAGGCCCTGAGACCCTCCATTTATTTGAGTCATGTCCCAGGGAACTGTAACAAGAACAAGACATTGGGGAAGATTTGCATTTTAGTGTTAGTTTCTCTCTCTCTTCCCCCTCCATCCCTCTCCTTCCCTCTCCCTTTCATACATGCACACACATGTATGTGCCCTTGTGGACACACACACATACACACATAAGCACACCTCAAAGATAAAGCAGAAACTCAACAGATGCCCAGGGCACACATCTGCAAAGAAACATCACACGGACTCATTTAGTTACAGTTTTCTCCTTCTATACCCATGGAGACAAGTACACACACAGACAAATCGTTTCATTTAGGAAATGGTCTCCCGTGAATGTCTGAAGTCAGGAAAGTCAAAAGGACCAAGAATTTCTCCCTGAAGCAGACACAGTGTGGGTGAAGGCAAACTGACTGATATGTTTACACATTTAGGAGGAAGGAAATCTTAGGCAGTCAAAGCAGAATCCTTATTAATAGCCAATTTTAGAGTCATTCTAGCAAACAACCATGTTCTCCAGTCACTACTTGTTGAAAATACAAGAGAATTGGGGTTGGGGCTGGGGGGCGGAGGGCAAAATGTCATCTATTTTTCTCTGGATGTTCATGTGTGTTTTAATTATACCTCTTGAAGTATGTCTTTGCACGGTTGTGCCTTTCATCTGTTGTTTGTAGTTTGGTTTTTGACAGCAGAGCTTACATTATCACTAGTTGCCAATTTTGTTTTGGGTCTTATTTTCTGAGGGGTGACAGTGACTAGGGTGGCCACTAAATTGCCCACACTGCTCACACTTTGGAAGATGCTAAACTAACCATTTAAAGGACCTGAAAACACATGAGATTTTCCTGCATGCTGCTTCCTGGGGTCAGCCATGAGCTCACACTGCTGAGGCTAGGGAAGGAATGGATTGCTGGCCATCTATTTGAAGACCACATGCCAGTTTGATAGTCACTGATTTCTTCTTTGAGAAAACAACAGGTTAATGCTAAGATGACGACAACAATAAAAATAACTAAGTCAATTTAGTGGCAGAATATACATTAACAAGAAGCCAGCTGCTTACATTCCAAAAGAGGCAGCAAACCTCTCTCTAAAAGCAAAGACTAAATATTCAACATTCTGCATTTGCCTGTGGAGAGAGAGATTTTTTAAGATATTGATGCACAGAAATTTCCCCAAACTACTGCCATGTTAAGAATGTAAATCATCCTTGATTCAAAATGGGATGTGTTCTTAGAAAAGCAGAACTTAAATTCTAAAAGATTTCCTCAGTAATTTGGGGGAAGCAAGAGAGTTCTGTGAAAATAAAATATGTAAAAGCCTACTCAAACTTAGATTGCCTTTCTAGTAATTGAGCAGATGATTCATGTGATATGCACGACACATGGGCTTTACAGTGTCACAAATAGACTAGTAAAATGTAAGCAGAAAAGTCATGGAAGCTTCTGTGAATCTCCCTTACAAAACAGCATCTGGGAGAAGGGGGCCAAGATGGTATTAGTGTAGGAGGGCACACACTGCAAGCTCCCAGAGCAAGGCGGATTGTGGACGGGGTCCTGCCGGGGGATCTGTGCTATGCGCACGTGGAATGAGAAGCTTGGGACATTTATCTGTGCAGATCAACGGCATGGATGGAACGGTAGAGATTCGTGAGTTTTAAGCCTACCAGTGGTGGTTGGCACGGACAGCCGAGCCCCAGTTAGGGAGAAAAAAAATATATAAAACGGCTGATTGGAGCCACTAGCAGGGCTCAGCAACCCTGAGGAATCAGGGCCTAGCAGGAGGGGGCACTCTCTGAGGGGGGGCTCTGGTAAAAGGGCAAGAGAGTTTTATTTTCTGGGATTTGGCTGCCCAGAGCCCCTTGGAACTTGGGTGAACAGAACAGCCCAAGCGAATCAGCACCCGGTGGAGGGAAAGGGTGATTCTGTTCGGAGAAGGAGTTGATTTGCCTAGCTGTCCAGGGATAAGCCCTGGGCTGCTGCAGAGCCAGGAAGAGGGGACACACTCCAAAAGAGGGAGGGTTCTGTCGGAGGACAGGGAAGAGATTTTTTTTTTTTTTTGCCATTGATCTGGCTGCCTGGACCACCCCCTAGCTTTGGGGGGCAGATAAGCTGACCTGAAGCAACGTCAGGCAGAGAGGACAGGTGAATCTGCAGAGTCAAACTGATTTACATAGCAACCTGGTGATGCTGGAGCTCGGATCCAGAAGGAGCGGAGTCGGCCATCTTTAGCACTCTGCACTGACTAACATCAGAGCTACAGCTATCCTGGTGAGTCCAAGAAGTGGGATGTGCTTGATTAATTTCCACGGGGTCCCCTCTGTATGTGGGTTGGTCTAGAGGAGGAATTATTTTGGGTCCTGTTTTTCCAAAAAAAAAAAGTGAGAAGGTCACTTCAATAAATGAAAAATAAATTCTTTTTAATTTAGTTTAATAGCGAAAAGCTGTTTCAGGACCTGCATATAGAACACTGTGGGGAAATTGATTGATAAACACAAGCAGGCAGAGAGGAACCACGTGGGCCCTAGGGGAATCATTGACCCCCCTTAGCTCTGTTTGACTGCTTGCCTGTGTGGTTCTTTGGTTTTTCTCTGTTTATTTCTGGACTCTTGTTTTCTTTCCTCTTTCCTCCCCCCTTTCTTTTTTCTTTCATTTTTAAAATTAGGTGCTGCTAGCTTGTCGCTTCTTTACTGTGCTTCTTCAGTAATTTCCCACTCGCTGTCTATATAGATTTTATATTCCAAACTATCGCTTATCCTTCCTTCATCTTTCTGCCTTCTGCTTTCTGTTGTGGCTCTTAGATACAACATTTTTTCATAGGCCCACAACTTAAGGGTGTCAGTTTCTGTTCCATCTATTTTGTTTTGTTCTTCTTTTTTTTTTTATTAGTATTAACTTTTTCCTTTCAGCCCTTTCTTTACTATTTCTCCCCCTCCTCATAATTCTAACCTTCTAAATCACTATATAGCCTTCTAAATCATTTGTTTACCCAGTCCATTGTAGGAACACCACTTTTTTTCCTATTACTCTACACTGCCTATGCAAGTTAAATATTCATCTCTTTAAGTCTTATTTGGCCCCTCTTGTAACTTGTATAAATATTACTATTATCCTTCTGCCTTCCTTACATCTTTTGATTCCTCTGGCCCTAATCTTTTGCTTTCAAGGGAACATAGAAAGAAGCAAGGAAATAAAATAAGAAGAAAAAATGACAAAGAGAAAACTTAACTCACACGCAGAACCACCAGCTAAGTAAAACACTAGAGCATAGAGAAAAGCTAATCAACTGAACAAACCCATCAAGATAATATGATGACCAGAGGGCAACAGAAAAATAAAAATGACTCTGAGAAACTGGAAAACATGGACCAGTCCAATGAATAAATTAAAAACCAGGAAGTGATGTTGAATATCGAACAACTAATCAAAGCTATCCAAACAAATATCATGGACCAACTTAAAGAAGTGAAGGAAGAGATTAAGGACATAAAGAAGACACTGGGAGAACATACTGAAGAAATTGCAAACATGCCTAAAAAGATAATAGATATGATGGTGAACAATGGCACAATCCAAGAAATCAAAAAGATGCTGGATTCACATCACAGCAGATTTGAACAGGCAGAGGAAAGAATTAGTGATATGGAAGAGAATACAGCTGAAATCAAAGAGATAGTAGAACAGATAGACAAAAAGATAGAAAAAATACAACATGGACTCAGGGAATTAACCAATAACACAAAAGGTAAAACATAGGCATTATGGGCATCCCAGAAGGAGAAGAGAAGGGAAAGGGAACAGAAGGAGTGTTGAAGGAAATAATGGCTGAAAACTTGCCAACTCTATTGAGAGAGATGGATGTGCAGATCCAGGAAGCACAGCGTACCCCAAATAGTATAAATCCCAACAGGCCAACTCCAAGACATATACTTGTCAAAGTGTCCAATGCTCAAGACAAAGAGAAAATACTCAAGGCAGCAAGAGAAATGAGAATCATCACATACAAGGGAAGCACAATAAGATTAAATGCTGATTTCTCAGCTGAAACCATGGAGACAAGAAGACAGTGGTATGACATAGTCAAAATACTGAAAGAACAAAACTTCCAGCCATGAATTTTCTATCCAATAAAACTGGCATTCAAAAATGATGGAGAGTTCAAAATATTCACAGATAAAGAGAAATTAAGAGAGTATGTCAAGAAGAAACCAGCACTTCAAGAAATACTAAAGGAATCTCTACAAGTTGAAAGGAAAAACAAGGGAGAGAGAGTTGGAGGAGAGTTTCAAAACAACTGAAAAGACAAAAAGAGAAACAAAACAACATATGACATATATTAACCCCCAAAAAATTGGCTGAAGTAATAAGTTCGTTAGGAGTAATAACACTGAATGTTAATGGATTAAATTCACCAATCAAGAGAAACAGATTGGCAGAATGAATAAAAAAATATGATCCATCTATATGCTGTCTACGAGAAACCTACCTTCAACTCAGGGATTCAAGGAGGCTGAAAGTGAATGGCTGGAAAAACATTTTAGAAGCTAACAATAGCCAAAAAGGGCCGGAGTAGCTATTCTAATATCAGACAAAAGAGACTTTAAATGCAAAACTATTGTAAGAGACAAAGATGGACACTATATATTAGTAAAAGGAGTAATCTCTCAAGAAGAGAGAATAATCATCAACATTTATGCACCTAATCGTGGTGCCTCAAAATACATGTGGCAAACTCTGGAAAAACTAAGAGGAGAAATAAATGCCTCTAAAATTATAGCAGGGGACTTCAACACACCACTATCATCATTAGACAGAACATCTAGATGGAGAATCAATAAAGAAACAAAGGCACTCAACAATACATTAGAAGACCTGGACTTAATACACATATACAGAACACTACACGTAAATACACTGGGATTTACATTCTTCTCGAGTGCACATGGAACATACTCCCAAATAGACCACATTCTAGGCCACAGAAAAACTCTGAATGAATTCAGAAAGACTGATATTATACAAAGTAATTTCTCTGACCACAATGGAATGAAATTGGAAATCATTAAGGACAAGAGAAACAGGTTAAGCACAAGGATATGGAAGTTAAACAACACACTCTTAGACAAACAGTGGGTCAAAGAGGAAATCTCAAAAGAAATCAGTAACTATCTTGAAACTAATGAGAACAACAACACAACATATCAAAACCTATGGGATGCAGCAAAAGCAGTCCTGAGAGGGAAGTTCATAGCCATAAATTCATATATTAAAAAAGAAGAAAGAGCTAAAATTGAACACCTAACTGCACACTTGGAGAAATTGGAAAAACAACAACAAACTAAACCTAAAGGAAGTAGAAAGAAGGAAATAACAAAGATTAGAGCAGAACTTAATGAAAAGGAGAATAAGAAAGCACTGGAAACAATAAACAAAACTAAAAGTTGGTTCTTTGAGAATATCAATAAAATTCACAAACCCTTAGCCAGACTAACAAAGAAAAAGAGAGAGAACAGATGGAAATACATGAGCAAGGGGAATGAGCAAGGGGATATCACTACTGACCCCACAGAAATAAAGAGTATCATAAGAGGATACTTGAAAAATTATATACCAACAAGAATGATAATTTAGAGGAAATGGACAAGTTTCTAGAAACCCACAAACAGCCAATATTGATGAAATAAGAAATAGATGAACTCAAAAGTCCAATTACAAGTTAAAAGACAGAATCAATCGTCAAAAACCTCCCAACTAAGAAGAGCACAGGTCTAGATGGACTCACAGCTGAATTCGACCAAACATTCTGGAAAGAGCTAACACCAATTCTACTTAAGCTCTTCCAAAGAATAGAAGTAGAAGGAATATTGCCTAACTCATTCTATGATGCCAACATTACACTAATACCAAAACAAAATAAAGATACCACAAGAAAGGAAAATTACAGACCAATTTCTCTAATCAACCTAGATGCTAAAATCCTTAACAAAATACTTGCTAATCGCATTCAACAACATATCAAAAGGATTATACACCATGACCAAGTGGGTTTCATCCTGGGTATGCAAGGAGGGTTCAATATAAGAAAATCAAACAATGTAATACACCACATAAACAGATTGAAAGAAAAAAACCACATGATCATCTCTATAGATGCAGAAAAAGCATTCGACAAAATACAGCACTCTTTCTTCATAAAAACACTGCAAAAGATAGGAATAGACAGAAACTTTCTGAATGTGATAAAGAGTATATATGAAAAACCCAAAACTAACATCATTTTTAACGGTGAAATCCTAAAAGCCTTCCCTCTGAGATTGGGAACCAGACAATGATGCCCACTATCACCACTCTTATTTAACATTGTCTTAGAAGTACTTGCGTGAGCACTGAGACAAGAAAAGGACATAAAAGTCATCCAGATTGGAAAAGAAGAAGTAAAAATTTCATTATTTGCAGATGACATGATCCTATACAAAGAAAGCCCTGAGAAATCTACAACAAGGCCTCTAGAATTTATAAAGGAGTTCAGTAATGTTGTAGGCTATAAGATCAATGCTCAAAAATCAGTAGCATTTCTGTACACCAATAACGAGCAAACTGATAAGGAAATCAGAAAAAAAATACCATTTACAATAGTAACTAAAAGAATCAAATACCTAGGAATAAACTTAACTAATGATGTAAAGGACTTATACACAGAAAACTACACAACACTGTTAAAGGAAATCAAAGAAGACTTAAATAAATGGAAAAATCTTCCCTGTTCATGGATAGGAAGATTAAACATCATCAAAATTTCTATCCTACCCCAACTAATCTACAGATTTAATGCAATCCCAATAAAAGTCAACACTGTATTTTTTAAGGAACTGGAAAAAAGTAACCACAAAATATATTTGGAGAGGTAAGTGGCCCTGAATTGCCAAAGACATATTGAAAAAGAAGAATGAAGTTAGAGGTATCACACTACCTGACTTTAAAAAATACTATAAAGCTACAGTAATCAAAATTGCGTGGTATTGGCACAAGGATAGATCTACTGAACAATGGAACCCAATTGAGAGCTCTGATATAGATCCTTGCAAATACAGTCATCTAATATTTGACAAGGCCATGAAGCCCACTCAATTGGGAGAGAATGGCCTCTTTAACAAGTGGTGCTTGGAGAACTGGATATCCATATCCAAAAGAATGAGAGAAGAATACCATTTCACACCTTGTACAAAAATCAACTCAAGATGGATCAAAGATTTAAATAGAAGAGCCAAAACCATAAAGACCTTGGAAAATAATGTAAGGAAGCATATACAGGACCTTGTAATAGGAAATGGTTTCATGAACTTAACAGCCAAAGCAAAAGCAGCAAGAGAAAAAATAGATAAATGGGATCTCCTCAAAATTAAAAACTTCTGCACCTCAAAGGATGTTATTAAGAAAATAAAAAGGCAGCCTACCCAATGGGAGAAAATATTTGACAACCACATATCTGATAGGAGCCTAATATCCTGCATAGAGAAAGAAATCCTACACCTCGAAAATGAAAAGACAAACAACGCATTTTAAAAATGGGCAAGTGACCTGAAAAGACACTTTTCCAAGGAAGAAATACAAATGGCTAAAATGCACATGAAAAAATGCTCAACATCGCTTGCTATCAGGGAAATGCAAATCAAAACTACAATGAGATACCATCTTACACCCATCAGATGGCAGCTATTAAAAAAAACAGCAGACACTAAATGTTGGAGAGGCTGTGGAGGAATAGGAATCCTCATCCACTGCTGGTGGGACTGTGGTATGATCCAGCTACTGTGGAGGACAGTTTGGCGGTTCTTCAGAAAACTAACAATAGATCTTCCGTATGATCCAGCAATTCCACTGCTGGGTATATACCCAGAAGAACTGAAAGCAAAGACACAAACAGATATGTTCACACCAATGTTCATAGCTGCATTGTTCACCATTGCCAAAAGTTGGAATCAGCCCCGGTGCCCATCAACAGATGAATGGATAAGCAAAATGTGGTACATACATACAATGGAATTTTACTCAGCTGTAAGAAGGAATAAAGTGCTAACACATGGAATAACGTGGATGAGTCTTGAAGACCTTATGTTGAGTATAGCAAGCCAGGCACTGAAGGATGAACAGAATATGACCTCACTGATTTGAACTGAGGAATGTGAGCAGTCTCTGAGAACCATTGTCTGAAAGATAGGTTAACAAGGGAGAGAAAGAGAAAAGCAGGCTTTGAGTCATCACCCATATGGACATAATCTATGGTCAAGGGATAGAGAATAGTTGCATATTGAAGGATAGGACAGATGGGTGTGATATTACTGGGTTTGGTGGTGCAGCATTGACAGGTGGGTAGATTAGAAAGGGCAAGTTCTTATACCCAGGGCATGTAACTATGAATCTTCACATTCCATGAGTCAAGACAGGGGAGTGTCATATGCCCCAGGGGGATGGAGAGGAAGGAACAGTTAAGATATAACGGGGTATTTAGTGTTCATGGGAAAGGTTTTCAATTACACAGGACATGGTAAATATCATCAAAACTTATTAAACTGTATCATCTAAATTTTAAACTATATTGTAAATCATTGACAATGTTTAGTTGCTATATTTTGCTATCTGTATAGCAGTTATAAAAATGCTAACACCCCCCCCCAAAAAAAAGGGGTTTTAATATGGGGTGGGGAAGGGGGGAGTGTTTGGTGTCTGGGAGTCTCTGGTATTCTGTGTGTGACTTTGATGTGACCTAAAACTTCTTTGAAAATTAAATGAAAATTTTGGAGACACTGGGGATTGAGAGGGGAAGGTGTTATGGCACACGGGACATCCAATAACACAGTGATGAAAGGACAAAAAGAATATGTATCTATATATTTTAAAGGCATTTCTTTTACTTTTTTTTTTTCAATTTTTTGAATGTCCCAATCTGCTAATTATATTTTGGTTTTTTTTTTGGTTTTTGTTTTTTGTTTGATTGTTTGTTTGTTTGGTTTTATTTTTTCCTGAGTTTCTTTGTTTGTCTCTTGCATGTAAGCTTATCATTGTTGTTTCTTTTTCCTATTAAGTGTATTTGATTATTATATGGTCTACATGTTCATGGAAGATTTAGATCACAGAAGGGTTACAATGGGTACTGCAGGGGATTATTTGTGGGGGTGTCTGGGAGGGGGGATTCATGGGAGTAAGTTCATCTGAATATACATGAAAGATATACAAAATTGTTCAAAAGATCAAAGGATGGAGCATGGTCATGGTGGGTGGACAATCACACAATAAATGAGAGAATCTGAATTCCTAACCTGGAGAGCTCTGCCACATTCTCCAAGGGAGCAGCAACAGTCCTTTGAATGCATGGACAGTGTCTGTCAAAAGAAAATGGCCCACTGATGAGTTATTGTTATTGATGACTAGCCTTATGAGTCTTTGCTCTTGTAACTGAAACTTAGGTTATTATTATGGGGTGCCTAAGGGTTGCCACTTGAGAGCCTCCTTGTTGCTCAAATGTGGCCTCTCTCTAAGCCAAACTCAGCATATGAATGCATTACCTTCCCCCCAAAGTGGGACATGACTCCCGGGGATGAGCCTCCCTGGGATTAATACCAAGTGCCAACTGGCAACACAACTGGAAACAGACCTTGAATAAAAGGGGGAAAAGGTAAAGACAAATGAGTTCAAGTGGCTCAGAGACTTCCCAGAGAATCTGGAGGTCATCCCAGAGGTAACGCTTACGCACACCTCAGTAGGAGCTCATAGAACATCAAAGTGCATATCACCCTTCACAGAGGGGCTCCTGAGAGCTCTGGAGACCCCCAGGTCCTATATAAGGAGGGATAGCCCCAGAGACTGACCCCTTATCAGTGGGTTCTATTTTGGAATCTGTGCTCCTGAGAGTGACAGAATTGGACTCAAATAAGTCCTCCCTGCACATGGTTCATCAGTCCCTTCTATTCAAACCTATATGTGATGCTGGAGTTTTTAGGTATACTTCCAGAGACTGGAGCCTCTGGCCTACCTATGTGCCAGGTGTGCGTGGATCTCGGTGGAGCTGCAACTCCTACCCTACAGCTCAATGGACTCATCCAAGTCACCTGAGGAGACAATGATGGGCAGCGGCCATCCCAGGGAATGGAGAGGGCCTGCATCTGCAGGCAAGATCATCCCACCCACCATATCCATGGGTTATAAGCCCTCTCTCTTGTAGGTGGAGTGGACATCACCATCCCAGTCCCCTCAGAATTGGGGGAAGAACTATGGACTAGAGTGGACTTAATGGTATTCTGTTGTACACATATGGTGATTCTAGCAATGGAAGAATTTATAACAGTACTGTGGACCTGGTGGCCACTGGACACTTTCGGGGCAGGGAGGGGATGTGCAGTTGAAATACAGGGGCTTTATCGGGACTTGGAGTTTGTCCTCAGTGCTGTTGTGGCAACGGATGTAGGCCATTTTAAATCAGCACACACCATTCAGTACTGTGTGGAAGAGAGTGTGTTCTATGATGTGACCTGTGGTCTATGGTTGATGGCAAGGCCCCAGGATGTGTAAGTCCATTGAGGGTGATGGGCCACACTTGTGGGAAACATTTGTGTGGGATGTGGTGGGAGGTATGGGAGGTGGGGAACATGGGAATCCCTGTAGGTTCCATATAATATTTAGGTAATCTAAGCACCTCTTAAAATATATATATGTGTGCGTGTGTGTGTCTCTCTCTCTCTATATATATAAATAATATTTTTGTAGGCAAATGCACATATATGTATATATATTTATATATCATTTATAAATATTGGTATGTATTGTGAAAAATTTGATTTTTACCCACAATAAAAAATAAATAAATAAATAAAATAAAACAATAAAAAAAATAAAAGTCATAAACCTAAAAAAAAAAAAAAAAGCAGCATCTGCATGTCCTTTGCTCTTTACTTTTAATTCTTAGTCCCTTCCTCCTTCCTGTTGACTAGAATTTGAGTGTGACCATATGAGGCCGTGAAGTGACTACATGGAGACCACAAACAGCAAAGCAACATCAAAACAGACTGGACCCTGGGAGCTTTGGGGATCAAAACTGTCATGCCAGCATAGCATACCCACAGACTTATATGTGATGGGGAAATGTTTACATCTCTTTTACTCAAAACAGAGACTAATGCCAACTGAAACACCAGGCTTCCATCCAAAATCCGAGCTATCAATCTTTGCTTTGTCTTCTAAAAACCCTAACAATGATAGAATTGGATTGAAAGACCCCATCAGTGAAAAAAACAGAAGACAATTTTCCACTTCAATATAGATATCTAAACCATCTTTCCACTCTTATTATATATGCCCTGGCTCAGAAACAAAAAGTTTGTATCAGTCAGACAACTTAGAGTTTCCTGTGACAAAATAGGGGCTGGTTAAGGTAGCCAGGGAGTATCTTCCTTTTCTCCTATCATCCAGTTTGAGAGTATATCTTCTAGAAAACAGATTGATGAGATGTACCAAAAGACAAACTGGCACATTGTATTCTGGGATGGGTAGTTGCTATAAGTAAAGATCTAGAGGAAGGTAGAGGGGTGATGCAGAGGCAATATATATATATATATATATATATTTCATCGGATACAGGTGACTCTAGTTTTGTCATATACTTCATTTGCTCATTGTATCTACACAGAACTAAAGATTAAAAGACATCAGGGATTAGACAAAGAGCTGTACATATCAATTTACTATATCTCTGGATATCACAATATTTTTCTAGTATCCAAGTAAACAGAAAGTAAGGACAAAACCAGTGTCCACATTACATAATAAACACTAAACCTGAATCAGTTTGCTCTTTATCCAAGGTGAACTAAATAGAAATATGAAGAGATTAAAGAAAAGAAGACAGAGACTAGAGAATCATATGAAACTTGGGAAAGAGAACATTAGCCTGAGACTTAGAATGAGAGCAGTTCTCTAATAACTATTAATGATAAGTAACAGTAAACTTAAAAAAAAATTTTGTTCTCAATAGCAGACAATATTGTGACATCTTTCTGGAAAAGAAAATGAAGGCAATAAAAAGAGAATAACTTGAGATGAAAAGACAGCAGAATAATTGATAAAAGATGTTGGAGGACCTAAGGAATGATTACAAAGAAACTTACAAAAGTCAGAATTAAACTCTGAACTGGATAATTAATTTGCAATGACATTATAAAAAAATAAATTAGTGATTGACAAACTTGGGAAACTCTCACATCATGAAATTTTATAAAAAATAGAAGAACCAGCAATTTTTAAAAAAGGAAGACATATGAAGTTACACATTTTCAGTTATAAAACCCAAATCAAATTCCTAAGTAATTATTGCATGAAAAGGAATGATATAAAATCCTAATTTAATAAAACTAATATTCTATATCTAACACTTGAAATGTTAAGAGCAAGAAATAAAGTGTTACACTGCAAAAATGCTAAATTTCTAATTTTACAATAGGATGCCTCAACAGCACTAAATATTAACTTTGATAATTAGAGAAATATGAATTCATGAAGTGTAAGTATTAAAACATGTATTGGGGGGTGGATGTGGCTCAAGTGGTTGGGCATCAGTCTTCCATATGGAGGGACCTGGGTTTGATTCCCGGGATTTCCCAGTAAAAACAAACAAACAAACAAAAAATATATTGGTCTAATACCTCACCACCACCAATTTGGGTGGGAGTGGGAAGTGGGGAGGTGAGGTTTGCCTCTATCTGTAATGATTTATTCTTTAAGAGAGAGAAATATCTGAAATGAGTAGAGCAAAATGCTAACATCTGCTAAATCTGACTGCTACATTGGTGTCTGCTGTCTGTTAAAATACTTTCTGTAGTTTACCATATGTTTTTAATATTTTACATTTTAAAAGATTAGTTTTGGAAGCTGTAAAGATAATCATTAAGTAGAAATAAAAACAAATTATGTACCAGTATATCACTGAAAAAGAAAAAAACAAATTAAGTACTATGCAAAAAACTATAGCACAGCAAAATAAGAAAATGTGAAAAATATGAATCTGAAAAATGCTCAAAACAATTTGACAAAAGTAAGAATATATATACAATATGGGAATAAATATAAGTTGTTTCAATTACCCTATTAAATAATTAATAATAATGATAATAATCATATTGAATATATTTATTATTTCTTAATATGTGCTTGAAACTATGCTAAATGTTATCGTCCATGTTTTAAATGTTTTATCCCCTTTAATGTTCTTGAAAATCCTGAGTCAAGTGTTATTATCTCAAAGTCTCACAGTTTGATTTAATAAAAGTAATTCAATCGAGAGTTTACATCTTGAGAAAAGAAGACAAAAAAAAAAAAAAGACAAAAGAAGTTTAAGTAAAAGATGTTCAATGTTCTTGTTTTACAAACCCAAAAATAGAAAACAGAGCTTATACATATTAACTTTAGGCAAAACAGAATTAAATGCAAAAATCATTAAATGATATATAAAGATTAATTTATACTGATAAAGGAAGATTCCATAACAAATATTTAACAATTTAAGCCTTTATATACTGAAAAATATAGCATTGAAATAATTTATCAAAATTACTAAAAATATAAGGAAAATTACATGTGAATTAAATGTCTTTAGACATGACTAGATCAAAGAGACAAAAAGAAAATAACAACATATAGAAATAGTACTTAATCTAGAATTTATGGATGGGCTTCTTGAGTTCTAAGAAATCCTCAAGCTCTATGGCAATTATTGTTTGCATGTGTGGCTGTGAACTTTACTGGAAATTCCAGTAAATCCTCAATCCTATAATACCATCATATTCTCAAAACAAGTCCATGAAACCCTGTCTTTGAAATATATATCTTTGTACCCTACAATAAGAGGCTAGAATTTTTTTCAAGAATATCCAGAGAATATTTACCCAAAAAATCATATACAGAGTCCCAAGAAAGTAGAAAATACCTTGAGCTATTCTTGAGATTACATATTTGATGTTCTGTTCTCTTCCCGAGGGACGATAAATGCCTTACATCCTAATACCCTACTCAACACATCTGGCATATAAATTAGATTCAATAAATATTGGTTGAATGAATCAATCAACCAATCAATTAACTTGGGAAACCTCACCATTTTGTCAAAGAATTAGCTCCTCAAATAACTCTAGGTCTAGATAATTTTACAGATGAAATCTAATAAATCTACAGAGGCCAGATGCTTATTCAACTTTTAAACTTTTCCATAGGAAAAAAAAAATGACAATGAAGTCCTTAGCTTCAAAGCTATCAAACCCACAAACTAAAGTATAAAATCTTACACACCAAAATCACAGTGTGTGTGCATAACATATATATATACACATACACATGCATGTATGATAGACATAAATTATCAAATAGATTCAATGGTATGTGTAAAACATACCTTAACAATATAACAAGATTTAATTCAGAAATACAAATGCAGTTTAATATGAAAGAACATAATTAATGGAAAATATCAATACATCAAATGAAAAAATTATGATCATCTTGATATAGTCAAAAAGAGTAATTTGATTGAAATTTTATAGAAAATCCCAAAAAGTATTCAACAGTAACAATAACAAAACTCCTGGAATAAATAAGCAATTAGTTAGCAATTAATTAATTAGTTAATTAATAAGCAATTAATAAACAAGTTTGCAGGATACAAAGTTAATATATGAAAGTCAATTGCTTTTCTATATACCAGCAATGAATAACTGGGATTTGAAATTTAAAAACACAGCACTTACATTGTCCTAAAAAATTTAAATATGGGTATAAATCTAACAAAATATGTACAGAATCTGTATGTAGGAAACTACACAACTCTGATGAAAGACATCAAAAATACAAATAAATGGAGAGATACTTGTGTTCATGTCTAAGAAGATTCAATATTTTAATATGTCAGTTCTTTCCAACTTGCATTGATTCAATGCAATCCCAGTCAAAACCCTAGCAAGGTATTTTGTGGATATCAATAAACTGATTCTAAAGTTTATGTGAAATGACAAGACTCGGAATACTCGACTTGATATTAAAGAACAGAGTCAGAGGACCAGCACTACCTAACTTTAAGACTTACTATAAAGCTACAGTAATCAAATAGTGTGATATTGGGGAAAGGATAGACAAATAAATCAATAGAACAAAATAGCTGAGAAATAGACACATAAAAATATAGTCAATTGATCTTTGACAAAGGTACAAAGGCAATTAAATGGAGAAAGGATAGTCATTCCAAGAAACAGTGCTGGAACAATTGGGCATTCACATGCAAAAAAAGTGAAGCTGGACACAGACCTTACATCTTTTACAAAAATTAACATCAGGTGGATCATAGACCTAAATTTAAACACAAAATTATAAAACTGCTAGATTAATATAGGAGAAAATCTAGCTGGCCTTGGGTTTGACAATCACTTTTTAGATACAACACCAAATGCACAATTCATGAAAGAAAAAAATTGATAAGTAGAACATCATTAAAATAAAAATAATCTAGTCTCTAAAATACACTTAATAGAATGAAAAGACAATTCACAAACAGGGAGAAAATATTTGCAAAGCACATATCTGATAAAGGACTTGTGTCCAAAATATAGAATGAAGAATGAAAACTCAACAATAAGAAACAGTGAACTCAAATAAAAAATGGGGAAAGGGGGGACTATGGGAAGTCTCTGCACTTTCTGCTCAATTTTTCTGTAAACCTAAAACTGGTCTAACAAATAGTAAATAAGAAAAAAAGTAGAATACTTTTGCAGTTGTCATGTAAATATACCTGGAGAACACAAGAAAATCAATTGAAACATGGCAAATAAAAATTATAATTAGAAATAAAATGATTTTTAAAAGAAAATCTTAGGGTAAAATAAAAACTTAATTTCATAGAATAGTTCTGCAATGAAGGCATGGCAATGAGCCTTTATAAACTAACAAAAGACCCCAAAAGAGAAGCATCAATTTACCAGATAAAAAATAGATATGCAAGAATGAATAGATTTCCTACAATCCTACTGAAGACTGTAAGGAGTAAAGATCCAACTAAGAAAAACAAAAATATAAACTGTATTAATAAGTCAATGAGATTTGACTAAATAGAAAATGAATAGAATTTTAGGATGTACATTTTCTCTCATATTATTTTATAGGCTACATATAATTTCAAGTAACCAGCTAATTATATTTGAGAGTGATACCCTTTAAATTTCTAATTCTGGTTTTAGAAATGTAATCTAATAAAATAATCATAAATTTTGTAGAAAATTTAGGAAAAATTCTTATCTTCTATTCATTTTTTAAAAAGGTTCTAAACAACCAGATATTCTGAAATAATAATACAATTAGGTAAACTGTGGCACAATTGTATGACAAAAATGTAATGCAGAATCATATTTACAAAGAATAGAAAATAAAGCAAGAAAGTTCTCAAGATATAATAATAGCAATTCAGTGGGTGCAGACCCACATAATGGGGGGGAAGGAGTTGGACTCCCTTCCTCAGGAGGACGAGTTTGTTCATAAATAGAGAGGCAGGAGTCTCTCGAGAGCATGGGTGCTTCCTAATAGGGAAGGACAAACCAGTGTGTCAAGACCTCAGTGTTGTTGCAAGTAACTATGAATCTCGTCATCCGGGGAGTGAAGCCAGGGGATCGCTATAGGCCCTGAGGGTATGGGTATGAAGGAATAGAATAGATTGAACTGGGGGTATTTAGTGGGCAGTGGAAGTGTTCTACATGATCTTACAATGATGGATATAAGCCATGTTAAATATCATCAAAATGTATAAAAGTTTAAGGTCTAAAATGTAATAATGTAAACCATTGACCATGTTTAGTTGCTATGTTTCACTATTTGTATATCAGTTATAGCAAAGGCACCATCCACATATAAAAAGCTATTAATATGAGAAGGTGGAATAAAGGAGGATGTTGGGTATATGAGAGTCCCGGGTATTCTATATGTGACTTCGCTGTGACCTAAAACTTCTTTGTAAACAAAATGAAAAATAGTAAGACACTGGGGAATAAATGCAAGAAATTGCCACTGTACAGACAGAACACCAGATATTACAGTGATGAAAAGCAAAATGTCAAAAAAAATTTTTTTAAATATTTTCATTATTTTTTAATATTCCAATCTTTTAATTTAATTTTATTTTTAGTTTTTTTGAATTTTTATGTATTTTATTTCTTATATTTAAACTTCTCATTATTATTTCATTTTCCTAATAATTGTATTTGTCTATTTTAATGGCTTCATTTTTGAAGAAGCTTTGGACTGCAGAAGGGTTACAACTGGGACAGGGAAGGATCATTATTGTGGGATGTCAGTGATGGAGGATACATGGGAGGAAGTTCACCTGGGCATACATATAAGGTATACATAAATATTCAAATATGCATGGTGCATTATCACAGTGGGTGGAGACTCACAAAATAACTGAGAGAATATTGAATTCCCATCCTGGAGAGCCCTGCTTCATTCTCTAATGGAAGAACAACAGTCCCCCAAGTGCAGGGGAAATGACTGGTGAAGGAGGACGATCCACTGATGGGCCCTTGATATTGATGACTATATTTATGAGCCTTTGCTCTTGAAATTGAAACTTAGCCTATTGTTGTGGGGTGCTTAAGAGTTGCCTCCTGAGATCCTCCTTGTTGCTCAAATGTCGCCTCTCTCTAGCATGGGACATGACTCCCAGGGATGAGTTTCCCTGGCACCAAGGGATTACTACCAAGCACAAACTAGCAATGCAATGGAAAAAGACCTCAAATAAAAGGGGGAAAAGGTAAAGACAAATGAGTTTATATGGCTAAGAGTCTTCAAACTGAGTTGGGATATCATCCCAGAGGTAATGCTTATGCACATCTCAGCAAGATCTCATTGACTGCCAAAGTGTATACTACCCCAAGTAGTGAGGCTCCTGAAGGCTCTGTAGACACCCAGGTCCTATGGTCAGGGCAGATAGTTCTGGAATTTGGTGCCTTGCCAGTGGGTCCTACTTTGGAGTTTGTGCTCCTGAGAGTGACAGAGTTGGACTCAATTATGTCTTCCCTACACATGACTCATCTGTCCCTTCTATTTAAACCTATACTTGGTGCTGGAGTTTGTATGTGTATGTCCAAGAGATTCAAATCTTTGGGCTGGCCATGTGCCAGCTGAGTCTGGAACCTCAGTGGAGTTGCAACAACTACTCTACTGCTCATTGGACTCACCCAGGACAACTGGCAGGGAGATGATGATGGACAATGACCATCTCAAAGAACAGAGAGAGTCTGCAACTGCAAGCAAGATAGTATCATCCATCTTCCCAATGGGATATAAGCCCCCTCTCAATTAGAGGTGGAGTGGACATCACCATTCCAGAATCCTCAGGACTGGGGAAAGAACTGTGGATGAAAGTGGGCTTACTGGTATTCTACTATAGACATATTTTGAGTCTAGCAGTGGAAGAAATTACAACATTGATGTGGAGCCAGTGGTCACTGGAGGATCTGGGGGCAGGGTGCAGGAAAAACAGTTGTAATGCAGGGGCTTTTTCAGGACTTGGGTATCGTCCTGAATGACACTGCAATGACAGATATAGGCCATTTTATATCATCACATAACATGCAGAACTGTGTGGGAGAGAGTATAGATTACAATGTGAACTATGGTCCATGCTTAATGGCAAAGCCCCAGGATGCATTTATCAATTGTAATGAATGTACCACATTAATGAAGGATGATTATGTGGAGGGTATGGGAGGTGTGCGGAGTGCGGTATATGGGAATCCCTATATTTTTTGTGCAAAATTTATGTAATCTAAGTATCTTTTTAAAAATAAAAAAAAAATGTTTTAAAAAGTAAAATAAAAAATAAAATAAAAAATAGTATATAAAATTTTATATACAGAAGTATTCTACAAGTTTTGAGTTATATGTTTTTTTTGTTTCTTTGTTTGTTTTGTCTTTACAATGTTTTTTTTTTTTCAATTAATTTATTTTTTATTGTGGGCAAAAATGAAAATTTTCACAATACATACCACTATTTGTAAAATGATATATAAATATATATGCATATATGTGCATTTGCTTACAAAAAATGTTATTTATATATACATAAATATATTATAAGAGGTGCTTAGATTACCGAAAATATTACAGAGAACCCCCTGGGATTCCCATGTTGCCCACCTCCCAAACCTCCCACCACATCCCACACAAACATCTCCCATAAGTGTGGCCCACCACCCTCAATGGACTTACACATCCTGGAGCCTTGCCACCAACCATAGACCACAGTTCACATCGTAGACCACACTCTCTCCCACACAGTTATGAGTGGTGTGTACTGATGTAAAATGGCCTACATCCGTTGCGACAGCAATAATCAGGACAACCTCCAAATCCCAAAGAAGCCCCTGTATTTCAACTGTTCATCCCCTCTCTGCCCCAAAAGTGTCAAGTGGCCACTGGCTCCACCTCATTGTTATAATTTCTTCCACTGCTAGAATCAACATATGTGTACAACAGATTACCATCAAGTCCACTCTAGCCCATAGTTCTTCCCCAAAACCTGAGTGGACTGGGATAGTGATGTCCACTCCACCTCCAAGTGAGAGAAGGCTTATATCCCATGGATATGGTGGGTGGGATGATCCTTCCTGCAGATGCAGACCCTCTCCATTCCCTGGGATGGTCGCTGCCCATCGTTGTCTCCTCGCCAGGTGACTTGGATGAGTCCATTGAGCTGTAGGGTAGGAGTTGTAGCTCCACCGAGATTCCACCCACACCTGGCACATAGGTAGGCCAGAGGCTCCAGTCTCTGGAAGTATACCTAAAAACTTCTGCATCACATATAGGTTTGAATAGAAGGGAATGATGAACCATGTGCAGGAAGGACTTATTTGAGTCCAATTCCGTCACTCTCAGGAACACAGATTCCAAAAAAGAGCCCACTGATAAGGCATCAGTCTCTGGGGCTATCACCCCTTATATAGGACCTGGGGGTCTCCAGAGCTCTAAGGAGCCCCTCTGTGAGGGTGATAGGCACTTAGATGTTCTATGAGCTCCTACTGAGGTGTGCGTAAGAGTTACCTCTGGGATGACCTCCCGACTCTCTTTGAAGTCTCTTAGCCACTTGAACTCATTTGTCTTTATCTTTTCCCCCTTTTATTCAAGGTTTTTTCCAGTTGTGTTGCCAGTTGGCACTTGGTATTAATCCCTCATTGCCAGGGAGGCTCATCCCAGGGAGTCATTTCCCACATTGGGGGGAAGGTAATGCAATCACGTGCTGAGTTTGGCCCAGAGAGAAGCCACATCTGAGTAACAAGGAGGCTCTCAGGTGGCAACCCTTAGGAACCCCACAACTGCAGGTTAGGTCTCAGTTACAAGAGCAAAGATTCACAAGGGTACTCATCAATAAAAGGAACACATCAGTGGGTCATCCCCTTTTGACAGACACTGTCCCTGCACTCAGAGGACTATTGCTGCTCCCTTGGAGACTGTAGCAGAGCTCTCCAGGCTAGGAATTCAGATTCCCTCATTTATTGTGTGATTGTCCATCCAACGTGACCATGCCCCATCTTTTGATCTTTAGAACGATTTTGTATATCTTCATGTATATTTGGATGAACTAATTCCCATGAATCCCTCCTCCCAGACACCCCCCATCAATAATCCCCTGCAGTGACCATTGTAACCCTTCTGTGATCCAAATCCTCCATGAACATGTAGTCCATAAAATAATCAAATACATTTATTAGGAAAAAGAATCAACTATGATAAGCTTACATGCAAGAGACAAACATAAGGAAACTCAGGGGAAAAAAAAAAGAAAAGGAAAAAAAACAAATAATCAAACAAGGAACAAAACAAAATAAAATATAATTAGTGGATTGGGACATTCAAAAAATGGGCAAAAAAGCAAAGGAAATGCCTTTAAAATATATGTGTGTGTGTGTGTGTGTGTATATATATATATATATTCATTTTTTTCCTTTCTCTTTTCTTTTTTCCCTTTTTTTCCTTCCCTTTATCACTGTGTTATATTATGTCTAGTGTGCCATGACACCTTCCTCCTCTCAATCCCCTGTGTCTCCCAATTTTTCATTTAATTTTCAAAGAAGTTTTTGGTCACAGCAAAGTCACACATGGAGTGCCGGAGACTCCCAGATACCAAACCACCCCCCTTCCCCAGCCCATATTAAACCCCCCCCCCTTTTTTTTGGATGTTAGCATTTTTATAACTGTTATACAGAAAGCAAAATATAGTAACTAAACATTGTCAATGATTTACAGTATATTTTGCAATTTAGATGATACAGTATAATAATTTTGATGATATTTACCATGTCCTGTGTCCATTAGTGTAAGGTAATGAAAAACCTTCCACATAACCACCAAACACTCTGTTAGATCTTGACTGTTCCCTTCCCCCCAGCCCCCCAGGGCCCATGATACCACCCTATCCCGACACATGGAATGACAAGATTCACAGTTACATGCCCTGGAAATTTGAACCTGCACTTCCTAATCCACCCACCCGCCAGTGCTGCACCACCAAACTCATCTGCCCCATACCTCAACATGCAACCACACTCTATCCCTTTACCAGAGATTATGTCCATATGGGTGATGGCTCAAAGCCTGCGCTTCTCTTACTCTCCCTTGTTAACCTATGTTTCAGGCAATGGTTCTCAGAGACTGCTCACTTTCCTCAGGTCAGATCAGTGAGTTCATATACTGTTCATCCTTCAGTGCCTGGCTTGCTTCACTCAACATCAGGTCTTCAAGATTGATCCACTTTATTCCATGTGTTAGCACTTTGTTACTTCTTACAGCTGAGTAATACTATTTTGTATGTAGGTATCACATTTTGCTTATCCATTTGTCTGTTGATGGGCACCAGGGCTGATTCCAACTTTTGGCAATGGTGAACAATGCCGCTATGAATATTGGTGTGCATATATCTGTTTGTATTTTTGTTTTCAGTTCTTCTGGGTATATACCCAGAAGTGGAATTGCTGGATCATACGGAAGATCTATTGTTTGTTTTCTGAAGAACCGCCAAACTGTCCTCCACAGTGGCTGGACCATACCGCAGTCCCACCAGCAGTGGATGAGGGTTCCTATTTCTCCACATCCTCTCAAACATTTAGTGTCTCCTGTTTTTTTAATAGCTGCCATTCTGATGGGTGTAAGATGGTATCTCATTGTAATTTTGATTTGCATTTCCCTGATAGCAAGCGATGTTGAGCATTTTTTCATGTGCTTTTGAGCCATTTGTATTTCTTCCTTGGAAAAGTGTCTTTTCAGGTCACTTGCCCATTTTTAAAATGGGTTGTTTGTCCTTTTATTTTCAAGGTGTAGGATTTCTTTATATATGCAGGGTATTAGGCTCCTATCAGATATATGGTTGCCAAATATTTTCTCCCATTGGGTAGGCTGCCTTTTTATTTTCTTAATAACATCCTTTGAGGTGCAGAAGTTTTTAATTTTGAGGAGATCCCATTTATCTATTTTTTCTCTTGCTGCTTGTGCTTTGGCTGTGAAGTTCATGAAATCATTTCCTAATACAAGATCCTGTAGATGCTTCCCTACATTATCTTCGAAGGTCTTTATGGTTTTGACTCTTATATTTAGATCTTTGATCCATCTTGAGTTGATTTTTGTATAAGGTGTGACATGGTATTCTTCTCTCATTCTTTTGGATATGGATATCCAGTTCTCCAAGCACCACTGGTTAAAGAGGCCATTCTCTCCCAACTGAGTGGTCTTCCTGGCCTTGTCAAATTTCAGATGACTGTATATGCGAGGATCTATATCAGAATCTCAATTGGGTTCCATTGGTTAGTAGGTCTATCCTTGTGCCAATACCACACACTTTTTGTCACTGTAGCTTTGTAGTATGTTTTAAAGTCAGGTTGTGTGAAACCCTCCAACTTCATTTTTCTTTTTCAATATGTCTTTGGCAATTTGAGGCCTCTTGCCTCTCCAAATATATTTTGTGGTTAGTTTTTCCAGTTCCTTAAAAAATATAGTGTTGACTTTTATTGGTATTGCATTAAATCTGTAGATTAGTTTGGGTAGGATAGACATCTTGATGATGTTTAGTCTTCCTATCCATGAACAGGTATTATATTTTCATTTATTTAACACTTCTTTGATTTCCTTTAACAGTGTTGTGTAGTTTTCTGTATATAAGTCTTTACATCTTTAGTTAAATTTATTCCTAGGTATTTGAATCTTTTATTTACTATTGTAAATGGTATTTTTCTCCTGATTTCCTCCTCAGTTTGCTTGTTATTGGTTTACAGAAATGCTACTGATTTTTGAGCATTGATCTTATAGCCTGCAATATTACTGAACTCTAAAAGTTCTAGAAGCCTTGTTGTAGATTTCTCAGGGCTTTCTATGTATAGGATCATGTCATCTGCAAATAATGAAATTTTTACTTCTTCTTTTCCAATCTGGATGCCTTTTATATCCTTTTCTTGTCTCAATGCTCATGCAAGTACTTCTAAGACAATGTTAAATAGGAGTGGTGATAGTGGGCATCCTTGTCTTGTTCCCAATCTCAGAGGGAAGGCTTTTAGGATTTCACCGTTGAAAATGATGTTAGCTTTGGGTTTTTCATATAAAGCCTTTATCATTTTCAGAAAGTTTCCATCTATTTCTATCTTTGTACTGTTTTTATGAGGAAAGAGTGCTGTATTTTGTCGAATGCTTTTTCTGCATCTATAGAGATGATCTTGTGATTTTTTTCTTTCAATCTGTTTATGTGGTGTATTACATTGATTGATTTTCTTATATTGAACCAACCTTTCATAGAGAAATTGGTCTGTAATTTGCCTGTCTTGTGGTGTCTTTATTTGGTTTTGGTATTAGGGTAATGTTGGCATCATAGAATGAATTAGGTAATATTCATTCTACTTCTATTTTTTGGAAGAGCTTAAGTAGAATTGGTGTTAGCTCTTTTTGGAATGTTTGGTAGAATTCAGCTGTGAAGCCATCTGGCCCTGGACACTTCTTAGTTGGGAGATTTATAATGACTGAGTCTATCTCTTTACTTGTTATTGGGCTGTTGAGTTCATCTATTTCTTCTTTCATCAATGTCAGCTGTTTGTGGGTTTCTAGAAACTTGTCCATTTCCTCTAAATTGTCATTCTTGTTGGCATATAATTTTTCAAAGTATCCTCTTATGATACTCTTTATTTCTGTGGGGTCAGTAGTGATATCACCTTGCTCATTCCTTATTTTATGTATTTGCATCTGTTCTCTCTTTTTCTTTGTTAGTCTGGCTAATGGTTTGTCAATTTTGTTGATATTCTCGAAGAACCAGCTTTTGGTTTTTTTTATTGTTTCCAGTGCTTTCTTATTCTCTATTTCATTTAGTTCTGCTCTAATCTTTGTTATTTCCTTCTTTCTACATCCTTTAGATTTAGTTTGTAATTGTTTTTCGAATTCCTCCAAGTGTGCGGTTAGGTCTTCAATATTAGCTCTTTCTTCTTTTTTAATATATGAATTTATGGCTATGAACTTCCTTCTCAGGACTGCTTTCGCTGCATCCCATAGGTTTTGATATGTTGTGTTGTTGTTTTCATTAGTTTCAAGGTAGTTACTGATTTCTTTTGAAATTTCCTCCTTGACCCACTGTTTGTCTAAGAGTGTGTTGTTTAACTTCCATATCCTTGTGCCTAACCTGTTTTTCTGGCCCTTATTGATTTCCAACTTCATTCCGTTGTGGTCAGAGAAATTATTTTGTATAATCTCAATCTTTCTGAATTCATTGAGTGTTGTTTTGTGGCCTAGCATGTGGTCTATTTTGGAGTATGTTCCATGTGCACTGGAGAAGAATGTAAATCCCGCTGTATTTGGGTTTAGTGTTCTGTATATGTCTATTAAGTCCAAATCTTCTAATGTATTGTTGAGTGCCTTAGTTTCTTGATTAATTCTCTGCCTAGATGTTCTGTCTAATGATGGTAGTGGTGTGTTGAAGTCCCCTGCTATAATTGTAGAGGAATTTATTTCTCCTCTTAGTTTTTCCAGAGTTTGCCGCACATATATTGAGGCACCTCGATTAGGTGCGTAAATGTTGATGATTGTTCTCTCTTCTTGAGAGATTACTCCTTTTACTAATATGTAGTGTCCATCTTTGTCTCTTACAATAGTTTTGCATTTAAAGTCTATTTTGTCTGATATTAGAATAGCTACTCCTGCCCTTTTTTGGCTATTGTTAGCTTGTAAAATGGTTTTCCAGCCATTCACTTTCAGCCTCCTTGAATCCCTGGGCAGAAGGTGGGTTTCTTGTAGACAGCATATAGATGGATCATATTTTCTTATCCATTCTGCCAATCTGCGTCTTTTGATTGGTGAATTTAATCCATTAACATTCAGTGTTATTACTCGTAACGAATTTCTTACTTCAGTCATTTTTTCTTTCGGTTAATGTATGTCATATGTTGTTATGTTTCTCTTTTTGAGTTTTCAGTTGTTTTTCAACTCTCCTCCAACTCTCTATCCTTTGTTTTTTCCTTTCAACTTGTAGAGATTCCTTTAGTATTTCTTGAAGTGCTGGTTTCTTCTTGACATACTCTCTTAATTGCTGTTTATCTGTGAATATTTTGAACTCTCCAGCATTTTTGAATGCCAGTTTTGCTGGATAGAGAATTTGCGGTTGGAATTTTTTTCTTTTAGTGTTTTGACTATGTCATACCACTGTCTTCTTGCCTCCATGGTTTCAGCTGAGAAATCAGCACTTAATCTTATTGTGTTTCCCTTGTATGTGATGGGTCTCTTTTCTCTTGCTGCCTTGAGTATTTTCTCTTTGTCTTGAGCATTGGACATTTTGACAAGTATATGTCTTGTATTTGGCCTGTTGGGAATTATAGTATTTGGGGTGTGCTGTGCTTCCTGGATCTGCACATCCATCTCTCTCAATAGCATTGGAAGTTTTCAGCCATTATTTCCTTCAACACTCCTTCTGTTCCCTTTCCTTCTCTTCTCCTTCTGGGATGCCCATAATGCGTATGTTTATGTGTTGGCGTTCAGGAACTGGGTCCCTGAAAATGGTGCCGTGCAGGAGAAGGAAAGAATAAGACATAGAGAAGAGAAACTGGGATCAGGGGACTCTCCGTCTCATATGGAGAGAAAACCCCAGCCACCTCATAAAGTGTGGCTTTTATTTGGATTAAGAACAAAGAAAATACGTGTGAGCATGTGCAAGGGCAATAGATACTTGACAGTTACATTTTACTGAAATTAACAAGTCTTAAAGGTCAATGACTCAGTTCTTTTACATTTCTGTAATTCACAGGAAAGCTCAGGATATTTCCCCACCCAGCTCCTGTTAGCATGAAACTCCAGAACTTGTTTATTACATTCCAAGGTGACCTTCTTTTCTATCAGTAGTCATGGCCTTTAGTTGAAACTCCATCATTTCCCCCTTTTTTATTAATTAAAGCTCATAGGAACAATTATATAAGCTGATACAAGGTTACCTCCTGTCACACTTGTCTTCTTCCATAGGCTCTTGTGACTGTGCCTGTCTTAGGTTGTCCTCCTCTGAGAATCTTACCCGTCATTTACTACCAGCCAAGCTTTTGAGCTCTTACATGGAAGGCATTTTCATTAATATTTATGCTTCTTCAGGTTCCTTTAATGAGTATTTTTTGTGCAGATATTTAGTATTAAGATCAAGGGGTTATTAGTAGAATCTTTCTACTAAGTATTGCAAAATTAGTTTCTCATGGCCAAGTTTCTTAACATAAATGCATTTATCGGGTCTAATTACTCTTAACAAGTTTAAATTATAAATTTGATTACCCAAATATATAATAGTTGTTTCAGGATCATTCACACAATTATTCATTTCCATATCAATGTGAGACTGGCTATGCCACTTCTCACTTGCAATTTTATGCCAGTCCTTAACATATTGTTGGTTTTGGACTCCTTGATGCAGGGCTGTGCCAGTGACAGCTGCAGTGGTTATGATGCCAATCAGTCCCAAAATCTCTGCTATTTAAAGTCCAATCAGTCTTTTAGTTCTTTTTAAATAATGGTCGAGGAAATGCCACAGTAACTGGGATTCTGGAGACTGCTGCCAATGTCTGGTCATCTGAACCAGTAACATAGTCCTTTTCTTCTTCTTGCTATAAAAAGAGTTTGATTTTCCTGCAAATATGAATTCTTAAGACATGTAAATAAAGAGAAATTAATGTTCCTTTCACCAAAGGTTACTTTTCCAATGATAAAACTGTAATATCTCGTACACATGCTGTAAGAAATTGAGTTGATTTTCTTTTTAAAATAGTAATATTAGTTTTGCTGCCTTGCCATTCAAAAATTGGACCAGTTTCCCAAAATAATTTCCACAAATAACTTTGAGTTTTATTAAGTTTAGTGTCCCATGGTTGTGGGATAGATCTTCCTTCATATTTCCAAATTATTGAGCAGTTAGTAAAAGCTGTATTACCAAAATTCCAGAAATAAGGGTTACTGTCATGAGTAATTATGGTTGAATTATTAATGAACCAAGATATGGTTGTGTTTTTAATAGGTTTCGGCATCCCTATAAGGGCCCGATCCTTTACAATTCCATAGGAATCATTAAACAACACAATCTCAGTAAGCCCATGACAAATATGCCATGTCATTAAGTAGTCTATTGTAAGATTGGTTAAGATAAATTGGGTAAGACTCATCACTCTAAGTCAACAGCTCTAGAAGAGGTGAGTTGGTTATGTATGCCCAATAAGTGTAATTATGATGTGGTATCTTACCTTGACCTAATATTTTACCTATAATTAATCCAATGTAAAACCACCATATCCATAGTTTAAGTCTTGGCAGCATCTTCTGGATTCTTGTCTTGGATAAAGTCTTGGCTTGATTCTTCTGGAGGGGATACACTGCTCTTCTCCTGTTTCTGTAATGATAAGAGCAAAACCTCGGCCCCAAAATTTTACCTCTCCTTTTTCCCATTTATTGGTTGTTTCATTTTTCCAATATATTGGTTGTCCACATTTTTCATTTTCATTCCTTTTTTTCTTAACCTCCCAATGTCTTTCTGCTGCTGTGGTATTAGAAATTTGTTGTCTATTAAGAAAATTTAAGGTAAGCAAAGCTTTAGATAGTTTGTCTTTAGCAGATTCTCCTCCATCTCCCCCCGCTTTTTTTTTTTGCAACATTAATTTTAATAAGTGATTACTTTTTTTCTACTCTCACTTGTTCTTGGGGGTTATATGGAATTCCTGTAACATTTAATATTCCAGTCACTGCAAAAATTTTTTGAAAGATTGACTAAGATAGGCAGGCCCATTATCAGTTTTTAGCGGTGCTGGCAGGCCCATTACAGCAAAACAATGTAATAAATGAGAATGTACATGTGAGGCCTTTTCACCAGCTTGAGCAGTTGCCCAAATAAAATTAGAATATGTATCCACTGTCACATGCACATACTGAAGGCGGCCAAAAGAAGGGACATGTGTAACATCCATTTGCCAGATTTCATTAGGATGTTCTCCATGGGGATTAGTTCCTGGAGAGAAAGTGGGGGCATTTATGGGCCCACAAGTATGACATTGTCTAACAATCCTCTTAATTTCTTTTACTGTTAAGGGGGGATATTTATGACGTAAGCCAGAAACATTAGTATGTGTAAGTTTATGATAGTCAAACGTTTTTTTTCTATCTTTGTTGGGTAGGAATATCCATTCTATTATGCCATCCTCTTGCCGAAGTATCCCAGTAGGGGAATGGCAAGATGGAAATAATAAAAGAGAAATTGGAAGATTTACATTTATCCTTGTTAGCCGGCTATTTTGCACTCTTTTTTCCAGCCATATAACTCCTCTTTTGCTTCTGGGCTTAAAATGCGAGGACTATTTAAGTCAGGGTTTCCTGTTAGGGTATAGAAAGATTAGTTAAAGCATACGTTGGAATTTCTAAAGTAGGCCATACCCAATTAATATCACCCAGTAATTTCTGAAAATCATTTACAGTATGCAAATTATCAGTTCAAAACAGGACCTTTTGTGGAGTTATAATATTTATTTTATTTTATTTTATTTTATTTATTTATTTTATTATGGGTAAAAATCAAAATTCTCACAATACATACAAATATTTGCAAAATGATATATAAATATATATGCATATATGTGTATTTGCTTACAAAAATGTTATTTATATATATATATATACATATATTTTAAGAGGTGCTTAGATTACCCAAAATATTACACGGAACCCACTGGGATTCCCATGTTGCCCACCTCCCACACCTCCCACCACATCCCACACAAACATCTCCCACAAGTGTGGCCCACCACCCTCAATGAACTTACACATCCTGGAGCCTTGCCACCAACCATAGACCACAGTTCACACTGTAGACCACACTCTCTCCCACTCAGTT
>JAKSZT010054149.1:1353337-1477244 GCA_026826555.1 Tolypeutes matacus | reverse complement strand
ATATATATATATATATATATATATACATATATTTCAAGAGGTGCTTAGATTACCCAAAATATTACACGGAACCCACTGGGATTCCCATGTTGCCCACCTCCCACACCTCCCACCACATCCCACATAAACATCTCCCATAGTGTGGCCCACCACCCTCAATGAACTTACACATCCTGGAGCCTTGCCACCAACCATAGACCACAGTTCACACTGTAGACCAAACTCTCTCCCACTCAGTTCTGAGTAGTGTGTGCTGATTGAAAATGGCCTACATCCGTTGCCACAATAGTACTCAGGACAACCTCCAACTCCCAAAGAAGCCCCTGTATTTCAACTGCTCATCCCCTCCCTACCCCAAAAGTGTCAAGTGGCCACTGGCTCCACCTCATTGCATTAATTTCTTGCATTGCTAGAATCACCATATATAAACAAGAGAATACCATCAAGTCCACTCTAGTCCACAGTTCTTCCCCCAATCCTGAGGGGACTGGGATGGTGATGTCCACTCCAACTCCAAGTGAGAGAGGGCTTATATCCCATGGATATGGTGTGTGGGATATTCCTGCCTGCAGATGCAGGCCCTCTCCATTCCCTGGGATGGCCACGGCCCATCGTTGTCTCCTCACCAGGTGACTTGGATGAGTCCATTGAGCTGTAGGGTAGGAGTTGCAGCTCCACCGAGATTTCATGCACACCTGGCACATAGGTAGGTGGGAGGCTCCAGTCTCTGGAAGTATACCTAAAAACTCCAGCATCACATATAGGTTTGAATAGAAGGGACTGGTGAACCATGTGCAGGGAGGACTTATTTGAGTCTAATTCTGTCACTCTCAGGAGCACAGACTCCAAACTAGAACCCACTGATAAGGCATCAGTCTCTGGGGCTATCCCCCCTTATATAGGACCAGGGTGTCTCCGGAGCTCTCAGGAACCCCACTGAGTGGGGTGATAGGCACTTAGATGTTCTATGAGCTCCTACTGAGGTGTGCGTAAGAGTTACCTCTGGGATGACCTCCCGACTCTCTTTGAAGTCTCTAAGCCACTTGAACTCATTTGTCTTTACCATTTCCCCCTTTTATTCAAGGTCTTTTTCCAGTTGTGTTGCCAGTTGGCACTTGGTATTAATCCCTCGTTGTCAGGGAGGCTCATACCAGGGAGTCATGTCCTATGTTGTGGGGAAGGTAATGCAATGATATGCTGAGTTTGGCTTAGAGAGAGGCCACATTTGAGCAACAAGGAGGCTCTCAGGTGGCAACCCTTAGGCACCCCACAACTGCAGGCTAAGTCTCATTTACAAGAGCAAAGACTCACAAGGGTAGTCATCAATAAAAAAAACACATCAGTGGGGTCATCCTATTTTGACAGGCACTGTCCCTACACTCAGAGGACTATTGCTGCTCCCTTGGAGACTGTGGTAGGGCTCTCCAGGCTAGGAATTCAGATTACCTCATTTATTGTATGATTATCCACCCATCGTGACCATGCCCCATCCCCCGATACTTTGAAGGATTTTGTATATCTTTCATGTATATTTGGATGAATCAACCCCCATGAAACCACCCCCAGACACACCCCCAGGAATCCCCCACAGTCCCCATTGTAACCCTTCTGTGATCCAAATCCTCCATGAACATTTAGTCCATAAAATAATCAAATACACTTACTAGGAAAAAGAAACAAGTGTGATAAGCTTACATGCAAGAGACAAACATAAGGAAACTCAGGGGGAAAAAAAAGAGAAGAAAAAAAAAACAAATAATCAGAGAAAGAACGAAACAAAATAAAATATAATTAGTGGATTGGGACATTCAAAAAATGGGCAAAATAGAAAAGGAAATGCCTTTAAAAAAAATATATATATATATATATTCATTTTTTTTCCCTTTCTCTTTTCTTTTTTTTTTCCTGCCTTTTATCACTGTGTTATGGGATGTCTGGTGTGCCATGACACCTTCCTCCTCTCAATCCCTATTGTCTCCCAATTTTTCATTTAATTTTCAAAGAAGTTTTAGGTCACAGCAAAGACACACACGGAGTGCCGGAGACTCCCAGATACCAAACCACCCCCGCTTCCCCACCCCATATTAATCGCCCCCCCTTTTTTTTGGTTGTTAGCATTGTTATAACTGTTATACAGATAGCAAAATATAGCAACTAAACATTGTCAGTGATTTACAGTATAGTTTACAATTTAGATGATACAGTTTAATAATTTTGATGATATTTACCATGTCCTGTGTCCATTACTGTAAGGTAATGAAAAACCTTCCCCATGAACACAAAACAACCCATTAGATCTTGACTCTTCCCTTACCCCCAGCCCCCCAGGGCCCGTGATACCCCCCTCTCCCAACCTATGGAATGTCAAGATTCACAGTTACATGCCCTGGGGATTTGAACCGGCCCTTCCTAATCCACCCACCCCCAGTGCTGCACCACCAAACCCAGGAACACCACCACTCATCTGCCCCATCCCCCAACATACAACCACACTCTATCCCTTTACCATAGATTATGTCCATATGGGTGATGGCTCAAAGTCTGCTCTTCTCTTACTCTCCTTTGTTAACCTATCTTTCAGACAATGGTTCTCAGAGACTGCTCACTTTCCTCAGTTCAGATCAGTGAGGTCATATACTGTTCATCTTTCAGTGCCTGGCTTGCTTCACTCAACATAATGTCTTCAAGATTCATCCACGTTATTCCATGTGTTAGCACTTTGTTCCTTCTTCCAGCTGAGTAATATTCCATTGTATGTATGTACCACATTTTGCTATTCATAGTATGACCTGAATATTGAAAAGGAACCTGTTTTTGAATTTTTTCTTCTGCTATTTGCAGCCCATGTTGAAGAAGAACTTCTTTATCCAACTGAAATAATTGTTTCAGCTCTGAAGATTGCTCAGTGGCAAAAGGAATATCATACATATAATGAATAATCATAGCCTTAAGAAATTGTTTTCATAAAATTTGTAATGGAATGTGAACAATGGATTGACATAATGTAGGACTGTTCATCATTCCCTGAAGTAAAACTTTCTACTGATATCGTTCAGTAGGAGCTGAATGATTAATAGAAGGAATAATAAATGCAAATTTTTCTCTATTATTTGAATTAAGAAGAATAGTAAAAAAACAATCTTTTAAGTCAATAATAATAGTATGCCAATTTGTGAGTATTTTGCTAATTCCTGAGGAAGGGGCCAGCCTCCCCAGGAAGGAGCACAATACTCCTTGGGCAGTATATTTTAAGGTTTATGCATCAGTCCTTGGGAGAGTGGCCAGCTCCTCCAGGGAGGAATACAACACCTTTTGAAACATACTTTATCTTTTAGAATTTGTTACAAAACATCCTTGATGTGCTTACTACTTTAGTTTCCATTTATTATTATTATTATTATTGTTATTATTATTATTATATCTAGCAGAGGTGGAGTAAATCAGATAAATTTAAGTTAAAGCATCTGCTTTTTGATTTTTAGGCAGAGAGGTAGTTTTAGAACACATCATATTTTAAAATAATTAAAATTATGATTAATAACAGTATAGTTTTGTTTACTATTACACTGAAACATTATTAAATTTATAACAAAATATACACTTTTAAAGTATTCACATGAACTTTTTATTCATATAACTTTAATTGTCATAAAATTAGAAAATTTCCCTCAATTGCACAACAGTCTCAAACACTTTACTCAATCTATATCACATGAATTTAACCACTTTCAGTATTCCACCCCCTTCCAGGCAACAAACCAAACCATTTGTAATAGTTTGAAACAAAATCTTTTTTGAGAAAGCAGGTTTAAACATCATGTTTCCCCAAAAGCAACAAAACCTGTCTCTCCAAGGAAACATCAAGGCCAAAGTACAAGAAGTTACTTTGATAAAACACTTTCCCTCTTGCACACTGATCACCCAGGAGAAAAACTATGCAAACTTCCACCAAAACAGACCAATGACTTGAGAAACCCCGAGAGAGAACAAAACTCCAATCCTGTTTTAATAACTTAGTCATTTTATCTTATGATAAAATCACTTTTTCTTTAATAATAAAAGCACATTCCATATACCTTCTCTACTTAAGTTACCACAATGATTTTAGAAACTGTTTCTAAGCAAACTTCTGACAACATGCAATTACCATCAACACTGAACAAACTTGTTAGAATAATGATTTAGTTTGTTTATATCTATTTTTATTATTTTAAATTAATACCCATATATATTTATTAATATAAGCACTTATTTAATGTTGGCCATTTGAATAGAGCTCTTTTAATAATTTTTATTCATCAGTTTAATATTACCATCCGGAGGTATCAAAATATACACTGACACTGAATAGACAAACACAATACAAATTACAACACATCAATAGAAACATATATCTTTGATTTCACTGCTTTTGAGAATTTTTCTGGAAACTGTATTGCTAAGTTTTCTTACTTTTTCAGTGGTTTCATTTTATTAGCTTCTATCATCCCACAGCCTTATCATTATGTAAGCAGTGGGAGGTTTATAAAGTTGCTGCTGGAACTGAAGGGTTAACAGCCACAGCTGGAGTTGAGGAGCAACAGAAATAAGACTACACAAAGACCACACATGAAGGGGAATTATTTTTCCCTTTTGATAAACACTTTTTAAAGCTTTCTTTACTAACTTCCAATGTTTCAGGTTTAAAATATCCCGCCCTTGTGGCTGAAACCAATAACAGTTCTGTACAAGAGAAAAAATTTCCTCAAAAGCCGAGGATTTAATAGTTACACCGGTGCATTTTAATTAAGTTTTTAACACTCTAGAGTACTCTTCAAAGTTAGACTGCTGATTACCCATTACCCTGAAGATTCCAAGGATGAAGCTGACCTTTTCTGTTTCTTTTTTCTTTTAAACTGCTCTCAAGAGCTCCTTGGTCCGCGCACTGACTGAAAGAAAAATTTCGTTTTCAGAGCCCCACGTTGGGTGCCATATGTTGGCGTTCAGGAACTGGGTCCGTGAAAACGGTGCCGCAGATGAGAAAGAAAGAATAAGACAAAGAGAAGAAAAACTGGGATCAGGGACTCTCCGTCCGATATGGAGAGAAGAGCCCAGCCACCTCATAAAGTGTGGCTTTTATTTGGCTTTATAACAAAGAAAATACATGTGAGCATGTGCAAGGGCAATAGATACTTGACAGTTACATTTTACTGAAATTAACAAGTCTTAAAGGTCAATGACTCAGCTCTTTTACATTTCTGTAATTCACAGGAAAGCTCAGGATATTTCCCCACCCAGCTCCTGTTAGCATGAAACTCCAGAACTTGTTTATTACATTCCAAGGTGACCTTCTTTTCTATCAGTAGTCATGGCCTTTAATTGAAATTCCATCATTTATGTGTTTTGTATTATTGGTAAATTCCCTGAGTCCATGCTGGATTTTTTTCTATCTTTTTGTCTATCTGTTCTACAATCTCTTTGATTTCAGCTGTATTGTCTTCCATATCACTAATTCTTTCCTCTGCCTGTTCAAATCTGCTGTTATGTGAGTCCAGCGTCTTTTTCATTTCTTGGCTTGTGCCATTGTTCACCATCATTTCCATTACATTTTTAGGCATGTTTGCTATTTCTTCAGTATGTTCTCCCAGTGTCTTCTTTATATCCGTAATCTCTTCCTTCAGTTCTTTAAGTTGGTCCATGATATTTGTTTGGATAGCTTTGATTAGTTGTTCGATGTTCTGCATTGCTTCCTGGTTTTTATTTTGTGCATTAGACTGATCCATGTTTTCCAGTTTCTCTGTTTTTTTCTGTTGCCCTCTGGTCATCATATTATCTTGATGGGTTTGTTCAGTTGATTAGCTTTTCTCTGTGCTCTAGAGTTTTATTTAGCTGTTGTTTCTGCGTGTGAGTTAAGTTTTCTCTTTGCTGTTTTTCTTCTTGTTTTATTTCCTTACTTCTTTCTATGTTCCCTTGAAGGCAAAAGGTTAGGGCCAGAGGAATCAAAAGATGTAAGGAAGGCAGAAGGATAATAGTAATATTGATAAAAGTCAGAAGAGGCGCAAAATGAGACTTAATGAGATGAATATTTAACTTGTGTAGGCAGTGTAGAGTACTAGGAAAAAAAATGGAGTTCCTACAATGGACTTGGAAAACAAATAAAGGAATATATATATAGTGATTTAGAAAGCTAGAATTATGAGGAGGGAGAGAAATAATAAAGAAATGTCTGAGAGGAAAAAGTTAATACTAATAAAAAAAAAAAGAAGAAGAAAACAAAATAGATGGAATAGAAATTGACACCCTTGAGTTGTGGGCCTATGAAAAAATGTTGTATCTAAGACCCACAACAGAAAACAGAAGGCAGAAAGATGCAGGAAGGATATGCGATAGTTTGTAATACAAAATCAATATATACAGCGAGTGGGAAATTACTGAAAAAGAAGCAAAGCAAAGAAGCGACAAGCTAGCAGCACCTAATTTAAAAAAAAATGGAAGAAAAAAGAAAGGGGGCGGGAAAGAGGAAAGAAAATCAAGGGACCAGAAAGAAACAGAGAGAAACCAAAGATCCACACAGGGAAGCAGTCAAACAGACCTAAGGGGGGTCAATGATTTCCCTAGGGTCCAAGTGGATCCTTCCTGCCTACTTTTGTTTATCAATCAATTTCCCCACAGGGTTCTATATGCAGGTCCTGAAGCAGCTTTTAGCTATTAAACTAAATTAAAAAGAATTTATTTTTCATTTATTGAAGTGACCTTCTCACTTTTTTTTTAAATTTTTTTTTTAAGCGAAATACAGGACCCAATATAATTCCTCCTCTAGATCAATCCCCTTGCGGAAGGACCCTAGCTGGGCCCATGGAAATTAATCAAGCACGTCCCACTTCCTGGACTCCCCAGGGTAGCTGTAGCTCCTATGTTAGTCAGTGTGGAGTGCTAAAGATGGCCGATTCCGCCCCTTCTGGAGCCGAGCTCCATCGTCACCGTCACCGGGTTGCTAAGTAAATCAGTTTGAGTGCAGATTTGCATCTGCTCTCAGCCTGATGCTGCTTTAGGTCAGCTTATCTGCTCCCCAAAGCTATGCGGCGGTGCAGGCAGCCAGATCGATGTCTAAAAATAAAAAATATCCTTCCCTGTCCTCCAACAGAACACTCCCTCTTTTGGGAAGTGTCCCTTCTTCCTGGCTCCACAGCGGCCCGGGTGTTATCCCTGGGTCACTAGGGAAATCAGCTCTGTCCCCTGACCAGAATCTGCGCTCCGGTTCACCGGGTGCCGATTAGCTCATTTGTTCTGTTCACGCAAGGTCCAAGGGGTGCCAGGCAGCCAGTTCCCCAGAAAAGAAAACTCTCCCCTGCTCACGGCTTCAAGTGTCCGTTTTATTTTATTTTATATTTTCTCCCTAACCGCGGGGCTCAGCCGTCTGTGCCAACCACCACCGGCAGCCTTAAAACTCATGAATCTCCACCGTTCCATTCACGCTGTTGATCTGCGCAGATAGAAGTCCCAAGCTTCTCACTCCACGCGTGCACAGCACAGACCCCCGGGCAGGACCCTGTCCACAATCTGCCTTGCTCTGGGAGCTTGCAGTGTGTGTCCTCCTACACTAACGCCATCTTGGCCCCACTCCCCTATATGGTTTTTTTTAAGCAGAAAATATTTTAATGATATTTTTATAGCACAAAAAATGAAACTGGCACTGCTGAAGGAAATTGTGGGACTCCACAAATTATAAATTATATTGTTTTAGATCTCTACCTAACCTAGATCCTGAGCATGAACCTTTGTCAGATCAGCCTCATCTTCTCCATTTCTCCTCTTAAAGGCACAGTCTATGTTATGTCCAATCAAGAGGTCTTTTCTGGGCTCCAATCCCCTGACTTGTTATTTAAAGGTACTATAATATTTAAATCCATGCATTTTTAAACATTTACATCATTGTATAAAAAGAATAACCAGTGGAAGACTCACCAAAATATTAGAGATGTATGTCTAGGAGGTGAAATAATATGTTTTTTACTTTTGGTGTATATTCATAGTCTCTAATTTTTGTTTACCATGTATAAATATTTCAGAGTTGGGGAAAAAACAAACAATGGATTCGTATATTGCAGTTATAATTTATTTGGGACCTTGGTCATGTGAACTTTTTTGTATCAGGCTTACATATAGGTCTATAATATTTTAAAATAAATATTTTGGAATGAAACCTAGAAATTCTAATTTTTGAAGGAGGTTTATAAGTGTTTCTTGTAAGAGGGACAAATTAACATGGTAGTTCATCAACAAAGATAAGTACCAGAAACAAAAATGAACAATAGCTCAAACAAAAGAAAAGAACTTTTGGTGTGTTATTTAAAAGCCTGAAAAATTTAAAAGCACAGTTTATAACATTTCAAAATGCTGGTATTATACATTAAAGCATTTTGAGAGTGTTTATACCAATATTCACCAAGGTAATAAACTGATTTAATATTGCCTTATACACAGATTGTGTGGGAAATATGTTTTCTTTCTTTAAGAATATAAAAACTAGCATAAGTAATTGAGAGTTTCATGCTTGTAAGCATAAACTGTGATTGTTTACTGTGCCTTAACAATGATGAAATCACTAAAGGTTTCATAGCAAGATACAAAATCCTGGGGAAGCTATTAAGAATTCAGTATTGGGAGGCGGCTGTGGCTCAATCAGTGGGGCTCCCGTTTACCATATGGGAGGCCCCGGGTTCGGTTCCTGGGGCCTCCTGGTGAAGGCAGGCCCGCCCGCACGGCGTGGTTGGCTGACCCAGCGAGCACAGGCAGCAAGGGGGAGATAAATGAATAAATAAATAAAATCTTAAAAAAAAAAAAAAAAGAATTCAGTATTAACAGTTCATGGAGGAAAATGGATTGTACTTACTAAAATGATTTTTAAATCTTTTCTATAAAATACAAATATTGCAGTACCATGAATTTGGGCATCTTAGATAGGTTTTATTTGCATCTTCCTTCCTACACAAGTGCTATGTGTTATTCCCAGTGGATTCCAAGGATTATAATGTCTAGTTAATGTGGGCATGTAATAAACTTTGGGTAAGTACAGAAAGAAAGAGATTCTTAAGGTTGAAAGGGACTGAGACCTGGAAACCTCTTCTAGATACTTGAGAATTGTCTAAGAGTGCCTGGCACTTAAAGGTATGCATTGGATATTGATGTGAATTAAACAAGTACTTTTGTTCAAATTGGAACACCCCAGACCCATATCTTCTTTGTCTTATTCTGTCCAGATATTATAATGCTCCTAGGCAAACAGTAGAAATTAGTATAACCAGGACTGAGCCCAACATCTGTCATAATGCCCAAGAATTCAGTGTTCCACCTAGCAAAGATACAGGAAAAAGTGGAAACTAACATCTGAAAAAAGGAAAGGCAAGCACTTTCATTTGGGAATAATTAATCCATGTTTAGATAAGCCCAGCAAATGTTGCTTTGCTTCATTTGATTTTTATTCACTTCATAATGACAGTTAAGTGAGGAAAGTGCCAGGTCCTGAAATTGCTCTTGGTTTAGATTCTGGGAAGCATTTCATTTTTGCAAACAGTTTATTAAAGAATAATTAAAATGGAGAGCTTGTGTTTCTGGAATGGAAGTAAAGCTGTATTTAGACAACAAATCAGTGATCTCTCTGCTTGTATTTGTATTATCTTTCAATTTTTATCAAATTTTAATTATATCTAAATAAACCACTTTTTAAAAAATATCACCCATTTTCCTTTGGTTTTGAGTTTTGTCTCTTAGCTAGAATTTGTTATTTCTTACTTGGAATAAATATAATGTTAAACAAACTGGTAAATCTCTACTGGGTAGGGTTTCAGAAGAAAAATAAACAAATCAGGATATGTTTCTCCCTCTGTCTCTTCCTCTCAATATATATGTCTGTCTGTCTCACTCTGTGTATTATAGTATATTAGATTGCATGTTTGTAGCTGTCTTTGTTCCTCTCTCTGTTTGTTTGAATCTTTTTCTCTTTTTTCCCTGCAACCTCCCTTTGCCATTCCCCCACACCCCACAAATGTAGGATGCGGGATTTACATGGGATGCAACATTCACTTCTGGAAACACTGCCTTGGGTCCAGTTCAGAGAATCTGTCTTCTATAGATGCCTCCCTCACACTTGGTGTGTTACATATCCCACCCAAACTTGCTGCAACTGACATTATGACTCCATTGATTCCCTCAGGGACCTCTCCCCTTGTCTTAGATCTCACTATTCAAGACCATCACATCTCCCTGAGTAGGCTAAGGACACCAGCATTGGTTTCCAATGGGAACATGCCAGTGCAGTCACCTTTCTTGTGTCATCCTGTGTCCTCTTTTGTCTTGGGGTCAGAAAAGAAAAGGAAAGATAAAGTTTTGGACTTGACAGAGAGGGAAAACAAAATAGACTATTTTTTTCTTTCCCTGAGATGGAAAAATAAATTATTTAGAATTATGTCACATCAAGAAAAACATGATTAAAATAACCCGGTATGAATATTCATCCCTGGTTTGACAGAAGGGGGGTGGGCACAAGACAAGTGCTTGCAGCTTATTGCTAACCAAGAACTCTCAAGAAAATGCATTTTAAAAGATTTTGTTATTAGGTCTGTTGGCTGAACTGTAGCGGATTTTCTTTTTTTGTTGTTTCTTTTCTTTAATCTTGGCATTTTGGATGCCCAGCTTCCTGCTAAAGTGAATCTCTCTGTAATTGCAACAGACCCAGGAGGTTTTCCTCACTCAAAAGAGGACTTTAGAGTCTGTCTCATTGCAAATGGGAGGCAGTACATTATCATGGTAAGTGATTACCCTTTTTGCAGTTGTTTTTTTATTCACACAATGAAAATGATGCTTAAAGTGTTTTTAATTATTCTTCCATCTATAATATTTTGACAACATCCATAGCATTCTAGTCAGCCGCATTTTTTTCCTTTTCCTAGAAGGTTTCCTTCCCCTAAACTTCCTCCCATTTCCACTCTTTACCAGCATTGCCCAATTGAACTCTCTGTGTTGATGAAATGCTCTATATCATCACTGTCCAATGTGGCTTTTGAGCAGTTGAAATGTGGCTAGTGCAGCTGAGGAACAGAATTTTAAATTTTATTGAGATTTAATCAATTTATATTTAAATAGCCACAGTGGCTAGTGGCTACCATGTTGAACAGCACAGCTTAAACTCTGGAAAATATTAGCAGAGTGTTTGAGAGTACAAAACTCTTCCAGAATCCAAAACTGTCAAGCAATGCAAATGTGTAAGTCTATGCACATACACCGGCCTTTATTCTCTAAGAACACTTTCTTTTAACTTTTCTAATCCTTCATCATCAGTTTTCATTAAATCTCAGCCTCACTAGTCAGCCATTATAGTTGCTGAAGACTCAAGAAGGTAAAGTGTGACATTATTTTTAACATCACTTTACTGTTCTTTAAATAGTAACACAGGTACTGGGAATCACAATTACACTTCACATCAAAATGATGTGCGTTAAACAGGAGCAATCATTTCTGATGTGAATTTTTCATGGGAGTTTTCAATACAGCTGAGATAATCACACTTTCTATTCCTTAACCTAGTATTTCCAATTTTTAAAATGAATTTTGTAGATAGGATTGTCATTGTATATATTATGTTTATGCATAATGAAGAGAGAAGGTATTTCCAAGTTGTGTCTAAATAACATTGAAAGGAAACATTTAATACAGTCTCATCAGTAGGGTGAAACTTACAAATTGCTTTCATAAAGTTGATTATATTAATACAAATAATAATGATAATAATAATGACTGCTTATTGAGTGTCTATTATGGGCAGGAACTGTTTTAAATGCATTACACATAGACACACACACATATCTATATATATCTATATATATGAATTTCTCAATTACTTAATAATTATAACTTAATTTGATCTTCACAACAACTCTAAAAGCTAAGTACAATTTTTAAATCTATTGTGCATGTATTGAGACAAAAATAAGTTAAGTAATTTCCCCAAGGTTTGCCCAAGTTGGCATTCAAATGCAGGCAATCTAACTACAGAGGCTGTGCTTTTATATATATAGTCTATCTTATGTGTGGGGGAAGCAACAAAACAGATGACTAAAATATTCACATTTTAACAATAAACACCAACCTCAGTGGAATATATGTGATTATATGGTCAAATTACTTGTCGCTGTATTTAGGGCTTAAAACAATTAGGACTTATATTTGTGAGTAGATCATTACACTTATTAAACAGAGCAATGAGATATGAAAAGAGACAACTAAAAGAGTGCCAAAGAAATATCATAAGACAAACCAGTCTTTTACTGATACCAGTTACACATAATATTCATCCAAGATTAAATATTTACAAATTGAGAAAAAATTGCATTCTCTATTCCTACTTTTTGCTAACTTTCCCGTTTATGATACATCTGTCTCCTACTCCTCAGGATACATTTTCTGGAACTAATATCCATTGACTTGGACAGTCTTTCTAACTAAATAACTTGTATCTCTCTTCTCTGATTAGTTTCTTTTTCCTTTTTTTTAAAAAAACAATTTATTGAAGTATATCTTTCATATATGATCATACATAAACAATAAGTGTTCAGTAAACATTGTGATCTTGCAAAACAAACATGCATAACATCATACAGGGCTCCCAAACATCACCCCACCACAAATACTTTGCATTGTTGTGAAACATTTGTTAACAAATCATGAAAGAGCATTGCCAAAATATTCCTACTAACTATAGTCTGAATCTTACTCCCCTATACATTTTTTTTGATTTATTTACTTATTTACTTATATCCATTTTTACCCCCCACCCCATTTTTGCTGTTTCTGTGTCCATTTGCTGTGCAACTCTCTGTGTCCATTTCCTGCCCTCTCTTTCATCCTTCTCCTCCTGTCTTCACTGGGATTCAATCCTAAGAACCTCCGATGTGGGAGAGAGGTGTCCTAGTTCTGCCTGTGCCACCTAAGTTCCTGGTTTTTCGATGTGTCTTATCTTGGCTCTCCCTTGTGCCACTGTCCTGTTATATCATCATCTTGCTGCATGGTTTGTCGGCTGCATGGTTTGTGGGGTCTGGTGTCTCACCCATGCATGGGCCCTGCCGGCTCACCCACTCATGGGGCCTGGCAGTGCACCCGCACATGGGGCCTGGCGGCTCACCCATGGACATGACCAGGTATCTCGCCCGTGGATGGGGTCTAGCACCTCACCCGCGGACAGGGCCTGGTGGCTCACCCATGCATGGGGCCTGGCAGTTTACCTCCTCTCAGGGCCTGGTGGTGCACCCATGCACACACAGGGCCTGGTGGCCCACATGACTTCTATATTATTATTATTTTTAAAATTTTTACTGGGAGGTCCCAGGGGTTGAACCCAGGTCCCTCCATATGGGAGACAGATGCCCGACCACCCAACCCACATCCACCCCCTGCTATATCTCTTAAGGTTGACCAAAGATACCCAAAGTTACAGTCTTTTCCCATACAGGATGGTCATATAAGAAATCAGTCTTAGTTTATCATCAGCATTCTAAAAACCAGACCTAGGGAGAAAACTAGGTCTGGGGACACATGCATGGTTCCTAATATAGTGAATGTTTAGCCTACCCTGATTATCACAAAATCAGGACAGTGAGAATATTCCCATTCTCTTTTTCCTTTGAAGTGGACCTCCTTTCCTTCATTCAACAGCCATCTTTCTCTCTCCAAGGTCAGAGGTTGCTTTTATTCAGCATAAATGATGGACACTTGTCTATACCCACTCTTCATGCCATGTATTCAGTGCTGGCCTTCGCAAAGAAGCTGTCCAAAGTGAACATCTTTTGGGGAAAACTTAGATTTTATGTGGTTACTTATAAGAGACTGGGAGTAATTAGGGTTGACAATCCTAACCCTTCACCTTCCTACCTACAACAGGAAAACATCAGCGTTTGAGATGACCTTCAAGACAATTCTGACTTTCTTACATCAGAATTACTCAGCCCTCTTTGAACGCCTCCAGTGATATAGGGCACTTGCTACTGCATCAAGAAGAGCACTTTGCTTTTTAATAGCTCTAATCATAAGAAATTTCTTTCTGAAATAAAGTATTACTTTATTTAACTTGTTCGATTTAACTTTAATTCTGCTTTCTAAAGTCAAAAGCAAGTCTAATATCTTTCCTACATGGCAGCTTATTAAGTATTTACAAACAGCTCTGAAGGATAATTACATTGCCTCTTTAGGCTACGTTTTTGTTTTTTTTTTCATTTTCAAGTATTTTTCATCTTCATAGGGTCCGTTCACTTCATCTTCCTGATTGGCCTCCACTAGCGTTGACTCAATTGATCAAAGTTTTGTTGCCAGAATTGAATGTACAATGTTAGTAACATGAATCAGCCAGAGTAGACACAGAAGTTCTCTTCCTGTGTCCTGGTTGCTAATTCTCCAATAATGAACCTGCAGGTCAGTTGAATGAACATTCCTGTTTTGTTTTTTTTTTTTTTAATCTTCTGAGTTTCATCCCTTTTCCAATCAGTAGAAAACTGGCATATACTTTGGTATCAGAAAATTCGTAATACCACTGGTGGTGGTGTTTCTCTTGTTCCCACCATTGCTGCTAGTTTCTAACTTTGGATCATTAGTTCCTTGTTGGGACCAAAATAGTTACTTGACAGCATTGTAGTTTGTGTACTGGTTAAGAGCAGGGCCTCTAGAACCATGATTTGCCGAGTTCTATCACAGGCTAGCTGTGTGAACAGGAGCAAGTTACTGAAGCTCTACATGGTTCTGTTTTTACATCTGCTAAGTGGGATAATAATTATCCACCTACTTCATGAGGCCATTAGAGGCAAATGAAATAATATATAAAATACTTAATGCAGTGCTCAGAAAATAGGGAGTACTCGATAAATGTTAGCAATGATTATTGGGTGTAAACTCATTTGAAACTCTCATATACATGATTTAGTCAGGGTCTTAATCATTCAAACTTGGATTAAGACCTTACCTTTTGCACAGAATGAGGTCCAAAGAATTCAGAAACCAAGCTGAGGAATTCTTCTTGGAGGATCCCTTTGTGGTTTAGCATGGTGTATGCAGGCAAAAAGAAATCTTCCCCAAGATCAATGTAGGGACTATCAGAGCACTATATACTTGTCCCTGAGTCTACCTCATGGCCATTTAGCTCTTGCCTTAGTCACTCATTTTCCCAGTTTCAGTTTTTTGAGAAAGGAAATTGACCACACAATTTCCAAGTACAATAACTGAGGACCACACTTGGAAGAATTATCTATGGTTAGAGGTGATCTTAGGCAAGATCATTTGATATAGAATAGGGCTACAACAAGCAAGACCTGTGCATGGAGCAATTGCTCTCAGAATAGGGGGAGTTGAAGGTTATTGAGAAAATGATTGATTCATCTAGGATAGTGGTTTCCCTTTCTTGTTTTCTGAAAAATAATTCTGAAGCTTTCTGGGGAAAGTGGGAGAGCCCTGATTTGTATTTTCTGAATTATTTAATGCAAATATTCCTGCCATGGCTGATTTCAAGCTACAAAGTCATTGAATGTGAAGTCATTAAACATGAAGTTGTGAAAAAGATGTGAAGTAGCACACCATTATATTTTCAGCATAAAAATACAATAAGTGTAAATACCCTCAAGAGCATAGATATTAGAATAATCAGGGAGTGATGAGTCTTGAGTGTCTATTACCTGTGCTTTTCATAAAATTTATTTAATTGAAGCTTATATATTTTATATACATATATATTTTTTCAATTTTACCAGGACGTCCCGGGGATCGAACCCAGGTCCCTCCATATGGAAGATGGACACCCAACCATTTGAGCCACATCTGTCCCGTATATATTTTAATTGTTAATAACAGCTGTATTTAAAATGGGTTGGCAGGTTTTCCTTTAAGTGAGAATTGGCTCTCACATACCAGCTTCAGCACAGCATGGCTGGTCAGATCACACTATTGCAGACCTGCTTTCATCCCTTAAAAACTATTTGGGGAAGTAACACTTATACATGAAAATAGTTAGAGGATAATGAAAGACATTACATAATTAAATATGAAATGGGTAGGTACAAACTAGACACATTTAATATATTTCAGAGAGAGGACATCTTAGGCATTCAAAAAAGCCAAAAAAAAAAAAAAAAAGTCTTCTCCTAGATTTTAAGTGTAACAATGTTCTAAATAATCTAAACTGTGAAAGATATACTCTAAAGTGCTCAAACACAACTCCAGACAGAACTCTGTCTCCTGACAGCAAGTGAAATCATATTCTTTATCATTTATAGTATCTTCTGAGGTTCTCCAATTGTGAGCTGTAACAAAAGATTAGAAGATTTTGGGGGATGGGGCCCGAATTGAGAATTATAAGATCATGTGGACCAGGTTAATTACTCATAAAGTGTGGACTTGGAGAGAATTATTTGTAGACTGGATTGATAGACTATTAGAAATAGTCCAAGATTGCCCTTGGGAGACCTTGAGAAAAGTGATCAGAAAAACTGGCACTGGATTTAATAAACTTCGGGCTGCTCAGATACATCTCCTTACTAATAGATTGCGACATATGCAGCCCAGGCTTTGGCCAGCAGTGATACCCAGTGTTGTAATTGTCTTGCATATAGAGTGTCTGTTTCCAAGAAAATTGTTGTTATGTTGAGGGAGTAATTACAAAGCTGCCAGAAGGAAGAGCAGTCACCCCACCAAGATCACCATGATTTATTGGATGTATTTGTACTCTTAAACGGATCTGTCTTTTTCTTCCTGGAATGTTTTCACACCTCAATATGAATCTTTCTTCCCCTGAGCTTACCTCATTTGTGTCTGAAATACTGATCTGGTTGACAAAGGACAAGACATTGTCAGTGTGTGTGTGTATGTGTGTGTGTATGAGGACATGCTAACATGTGTACAGTATTTAGTGATGTGATTCTTTATTTGATAGTATTTTTTATGATCTAGGGAGATTTGGCACAGAGACTGCCCTTTCTCCTTGAAAGTTCTGCTGATTGTCTGTCTCTGCCTTTGAAAAACAAGCTCCATTGTAAGAAAGGAAACAACTGCTAGTCTTTTCTATGGCCTATGTTCATGGAATCTGCAATAAGAAATGATTCATGAAAGCCTGCCAATGCAAGAAAACTATGATGTTTGTGACAAATACTTTTACATCCATTGTGGATCAGCAGTTTTAGAAATACAGTTCCCATGGTATCCTCAATACTAAATGTCTTCTGTCATGCAAATGGTTCTTACTAAAGTCGATGAGAACCTTGGAAGGTTTAGTTATCCATCTCCCCTTAGGTGAAATAATCCAAACTACTGCTTTCAGTTTACTTAAGCATTTTCTCTGTCTCTGGGAAAAAACCATTACTTTTCAAAACTTCTAGGTGTCTAAGAGCACTGGAAAGGCCTGGGTGAATATTAGTTCTAGAAATGTCCACTTTGCATCTACCTCTGACTTTTTTCTGTTTTTACAAAGGGAATCAGTTGTTGTCTCCTACTTTTCTTTGCAATTTTCAATTGCAGTCTTAGAAAATTAAGTTCATTTATGAGAAAAAACGCTTATACTGTATTTACTAAAAGGCCAAATGTATCAAATCATCAGAAATTTTATGCAAAACTCCAGGTTATAACTCAGACAATTCTGGGTTTAGCACACATCTTTTCTTAGGAGGAGGCTGTTGATTTTTTTTTTCTTAATTAGCAGAGCAAAACAAAATGTGTGGGAAAACAAATGAAACCATAGCTTATATTGTAGATTCCTTCTTTGTAGAGGACTAAAGAAGGTAACCATTAGTTCAGAAAAAGTTACAGATACTCTTGTTCCCATGGCAAAAGAAAAAATTAGGAGACCTATCTTGGTAACTTGCACTCTCTGGAATAACAGATACTATGTGATTATGATTCAGTTTGAAACTCTTTGGCTTTTTGTATGTTTCCTCCCAATGCTGTGTCAGGCCCAAGCCCACCTGAGTTGAACTGACCTAGACTTGCAGCACAGGCTGTGGGTACAGTGGGAAATAAGCTTGATGTTGATTTGGAAGTAAGGAAATAGCGGTTGATTCTGCAAACAAATGCTATGAGAAGGTTAGTATAGTTTGTTGTTGTTGTTGTTGTTGTTAAGGGAAAAATGTATTCAACTAATCAATTCGTTTTCTCAAGGTGATTTATAACACCAGAAAATTGGGCATGCCACATTTAAGGCTTCATTTAGATTTTGATAAAGTGTATGACATATTTCTACAACACACTTTGCCAATCTCATCCTTCAGAGGATTGAGAGCACAATGAAATTAGCTGAGAAATGAAACTAAGTTTTCAGATAAATATTCTTCTCCCTGAATGGAGAAATGGCCACAGAGGTATTTGCAAGGAAAAAGGTCCAGAGATTAGTTTGACCTTATGCTTGAATAAATGACTTAGGAGTGGTGCTATATAGAGAAATTGCCAGATTTGCAGAAGAAAATATCAAACCATTAAATAAACTTAATGAAGAAATTACAGTCTATTTATTTCAATAAATATTTTTTCAACATCAACCATGTCAGGATCTGTGAGAGATACAAATAAACAATTCCTACTTTCAAGGGTCTTATTTTCTAGTACACAATTAAAATATTACTTTAAAAACTAGAAGATTAAACAGAAAGTATTACCTACCTCACCAGAGGAGTAGTTAAAATGCTATTGAATTTCAGAGTTCAAAAGAATTTACTTCCAATTTGTGGGAAGAGAGAGTCAAGATTTCATGAATTGATGCATTTAAGCCTGGCCTTATAGGAAAGTTAGGTCTCTAATTTGCAAAATAAAGCAGCAGGGCTTTCTAGGCACAGGGAATAGAATGGGCAAAGGGAGAGTTTGAAAAGCAGGCATAAATTTTACATATGAGCAATAGGAAATTTAGGTTTCTGTTGCTAATGTTGTTTTCTTATAGTTAAAGTATGTGAGAAGGAGAAGTAGAGAACAAGATTGGGACCAAATCGTGAAGAGCTATGAAATGTCAAGTTAGGGAATTTGGGCTTGATCCTGAAAACCAAGACTTCTCATCCTTTTTTCTTCTCAGCACACATGCCAGATGCCATTCCAACATGCAAGATAGGGCATAGCAAAAGTTATATGTAAATAACTATCACTCCTCAAGAAATCATATCAAAAAGTAATAAGTAATGAGTAATAAGAGTGATAGTATAATCAGAATAATCATGAATCTGTTCTAACTTAATAACACACATCATTCTCAAACATCAGGATCTTTATAATTAATGATGGCAGGTTACTTTTGACACATGTCAAAATAGATGAAAACATTCCAGTATGTTGAGGTAACTGCTTGAGGTCCATGGCTACAGGCCATGTAAACCATTTGTTTTAAACAATAAAAGAGTCATAGTTAATGTAGTTTTTGAGGAATACTTAGAAGTTAATAGGAGGTAAATGAGTTTGGATATGGGAGAAAATAGAATAAAAGAAAATAATGAAAACTATGATAATATCCATTGAGTGATAATGAAGACTTGAACTTGGGAAGCAGCAGTGGAAATGAAGACAAGCCTGGAGTTTTGAGATATTACAAGACAAAGATCCTTGTCCTGTAATTGAGTTAGATAAAAGAAGGGAGTTGTGGTGGGTGTCAGAAGTCAGGAGAAGAGTCACAAATTAAGTAAATGTTCAAGTGAGAATTTGAGTGAGAAGATGGTGCCATTAAAAGAAATTATGACTCAGGGGGAAGAATGTGTTTAGGAAGTAAGAAAGTAAGCTCAGATTGGGATACAATTAGATTGCTGTGCTTTAGGGATACCCAGATATTCAGCAGGCAATTTGAAATATATGCCTAGTGTTTCAGATAGCAATGAAGGCCAGAGAGAGTGATTCAGGAATCATCCATGGTGGGTAGTAATTAAAGTCAGAAGATTGATCAGATTACCCTCCCCTCTTTATTTTTTTTTCCTTTATATTACTTCCCTTAACAATTAGTTTCTTGGGCATGATTTACATTGCAAGTTTCAGAAGAGGAAATCAATTCAGAGAAAGTTCAGTCATAAAGTTCATAGAAAAATCAGTAAACTAGAATGCTACAAAAGTGGGGATTCAAAGAAATTCAAGCTGGGAGTTAGATGTTATATCAAATTCTACATAAAACTTGGAGAAGATAGGAATGGAGAATATATCTATTAGATTTGGAGAAAAAAAAACTTCAAAAAAGCAATAAGCATAGAAGCCAGTTAATGCATGGTTTTTAATGGGCCAGGTGGATAGCAAGTATAAACTCTCCTTTCAAATTCACTAATAATTGGAAGTAAAAAAGAACACCCCTGTGCACAAATCAGAGTGGAGACCCTTATTTTATGACATGAGATTTGAGAAAATTTGAAGTGAAGATGACAGAAAGTCAACAATAGAATAATGACAGTGAAGGAGTATAAAGAACATGCATGAGTCTGGTGAAAATCTATCAAGGAGTGTGGTAAACTGTGAGGGAGGGTTGGGATAGTTGCTTTAATTCAAGTCTTCCAAGAAGCAGAAAGAGGGGTTTAGATGTACAGGAGTTATATTGGGGGAAGCATATTTGAAGGATAAAGGGAGGAAGTAGGAGTAGGCAGAAAAAGCCTTCAGACCACAATGCAGGTCAAACACCAGTGAAAGGAGAAGAGGAAGGAAGAAGGTTTGGTTAGGAAGAGTCTCAGAAATTAACACAGTTGTGAAGATATTTTGGTCAGACTGACAGGTCGTCTTTGGTTCAAAGTCACCCATCTGATGAGTCTGCATCCCATAGGAATGGTCCTGCACTAGTGCAATCACTATACTTACTCTGGCTGAGAGCAGTCCAGGGTATGTGTGGCCTTGGCATAAATGTGGTGAATCCAGAGGGCAGTAATTAGAGCTGTCAGTCAACTCTGCTTCCTGTAGCAGGAGATCTAAGAGGCTTTTTGTCATGGCCACCAAAGTACTAAAAGTGAATATGGGTGATTTTAAAAGAGGACACAATATTACAATTGGTCCGGAAAATGGTTGGTTATAGTGATAAACAGCAAGGAATAAACCATCATGATCACCATATCCTCCTGAAATGTGAGTTTGAGGGAAAATGAGCAGATGCTGCTAAAGCAGGTTTTATCAAAATGATGGTCTTCAAGGAGCATTAAATTTCAGATTGGTTACATAGTTAGTATCAGAAATAGGACCATACCTTTAAGGTATGCTACAATTGAGGGCACACATTTATGTTTCAGGTATCATAATTAAAGCCAACAGAGATCAGTGATATTCAATGGAATTTGCTATAGATTGCTGATTCTAACTTGACCACTTGTTGTTTATATGATCTTGGACATATTTCTGTACTCTCCATTTTCTTCCTCTCAAATTGGGACTACCAGAGCTCAGAAAGTTGTTGTGAGGATTAACTGAATATTTTTATACATATTACTTTTAGTTGTAAGACTGCCATTTCCTTTTTGTCTTAAATTTTTACTCCTGAGCTTTGGACCACTTTCTCCCTCAATATTTGAATTACCAATGTTTGATTCCTAACTAAGTCCTTCACCATCTCCTGCTCTCCACCTTTACTATTCACATCAGACCATTACACTATTACAACTACCAGCATCACTAAGTTAACAACCTCCTACTTCTATTCCACCATTATCATCAGTTTTCTATGTCCTCTCATCAGCTTATAGATCCTCTTTAGGCAAATTTCTATAATAGATAAACCCTGATGCTAAATTTCATTTATGCCAAACTTAATATCCATAAAAGAGTGTTTCTGGAAAACAGTGATGCCAAAGGTAATTCCTCCCAGGAGATCAGGGTTTCCATAGTAGATAGTGCCAAGAGAAATAACAGGAGCAATCAAGCCTGGTTTATAGTAAGCTGTAAGGAGTTAGCACCCAAGAAGAAAGAGCAGAGCTCAGATTCATTTGTGTGGTGATAAGTTTCCATAATGGGGATTGAAACAGAAAGCTGGAAAGTATCAGAAGACATAGATCCAATTTCCCACTCGTCAAATAAGTTAACAGAGTGGTAATAACTTCAGGAAAAACAAAGCTTTCTTTAATTTCTACTGTCTGTAGAAGTTCCACATTTAATTCCATATCAAATTCCACATGTAGTTCATGCCTCTGCTCTTTAAGAAACATATAATATAGCAAAGAAAAATACAAACAAAATAGAATTGCTTGAGAAGCCCAATAAAAATTATCAAGTTAAAAAAGGAACATTAATTTGAGCATCGATGAAGATAGCCATTCCCCTTCAGTTTGTAAATACAAAGATTGAGAGTTTATAAGGCACATTAAAAACATGAAACAAACTGTTTGTGTGCCCTGTTTATGACGTCTCATACTAAAATTAGAAATAACTTTTAATATTTGAATATATTTTTAATACAGGCAAAGAGTTCTACTTGCCTAAGAAGAAGAGAATTTATAGAAATAATTAGTAAATACATAATACTTGCTAAGAGTAAGGCACAGGAAGGAGGAAGGAAACTAATATTTATTAAATACCTTCCAAGTGCCAAGCACTATGATTGATAATCTACTGTGTTTTTCTCACTTAATTCCACCAATAAACAGATGCAACAGGTTTTAACAAGTGCATTTTATACATTAGACATTCATGATCCAGGCTGAGGTCATTTAGCTAGTAGTACATAGTAGACTTAGAGTTGAAATTCATTTCTGATTGATTTCAAAGTCAATGTTCTCAAATACCACACTACTTAAGTTAAAAATTTGCAATCAGCCAGGATCTAGTTTTTTAGGGTAAACTAAGTGTTTTTAGAGTTTTGATCTATTTTGAAATCATGGAGCCTGCTCACATATGCCTCTTGGTGCTTTTCTTAAAGATAAACTGCAGAACTGAATGGACCCTAGAACTAATAAAGCATGATGTTTTGTGTGTTATTAAATTCACTATCTAGAAATGAGCTCATTGACAGACATCATTCAATGTATGCAATATTTACCCAGTGAATATTCATTTTTGATGCTGATGCTGCTACAGAAGAAACCAGGACTTGAATTAAGCAGAATGATAGAGGATATCAGAGCAAGTAACAAATCCTTGGAGGACAGTTGGGTCAGAGGACTTAAAATATTGATACACACACACATGCACACACACACGCACGACTTCCAGTACAGACAAGTGTAATTTGATTCCAAACTCGTCCTTGAAATTGTATTGACATTTCAACAATAGTCTTTACAACATTGTTCATGTTTTTTACATTTTAACATGTTTTTCTTCCTTTTGTACCAACCAACTAATCACTACAAATGATTTCAAGAAAAGGGAAACAATTTGAATGAAAAAATATGTGAAGACATTTTTAAGAAGATATTTAATGAGAAGCATTTAGTGAAGACTTTCTCTGTCTTCCCCTAGGTCAAGGCCAGTGTCTATAAGATCTTTTTAGCCCAGTTTATAAATTACTGTTGACTCTGGTAATGGAACATCATAAATTTTAAGAAGATGACAGAAATTACCTTACAACTATAAAATGAATCAATACATTCTGAGTCTTGACTTCCAAGAATGTTGCTCAGGGACAGGTTGTTTACTCTATGGAGACATTCTAGATGAAACACATATTCTCTAATTGGAATCACTGCTGTAATTGAGTTTTTCTGGTATAAAGAAAGTAAGTATTTTTAATTCATCACTGGAGAAATGCTCCTTTACCATCACTTCAGAAGTTTGTTGTGAATATACTAGTTGCTAGTAAATATGCAGTAAACTGAAGATGTTTTAAATAAAATTTGAAGGCTATTGTGTTGCTATTTATGGCATTTAATAAGTTTTTCTCTTATATGAATTTCACTTACTATCTCTAATATGTCCTTTCCTTACAGTGCTTTCTTTTATTAAACAAAAAACAACTATATTTGAAATCATTGATGGAATCCCTAGTCAAACAGTTTAGCTTTGTCATAGCACAACTCTTGAGCTTCCTAGGAAAACTCTTTACACACAATTTCCTGGGATCATATATTGCTAGAGTTTTGCTAAAAGACAACTTACATTCTTATCAAAAATTTTTCTGAAATATGATCATCATTTTTTGTTATGGTATATAAATTGATATTTTTGTTTCTGTTTATAGAAATATTACCATATTCTTTGCAGGAGCTTGTAGTTTGATGGCAGTACTTGGCACATGATTAACTAAGAGAAATAGATTTATCATAGATTTCTGTGTCTTGGATTAGTCATTCTTATTTCTTGGGCTTCATCCAAATTCCCTCTGAGTATAGCCCAGGCTAGAATTAGATCAAGAAACTTGCTTCCATTTGGTGTACCCCTGTGAGGTTCCCCCTGGCCCCAGACTGGCTCTTCATATAAGTCATCTCTGGAGTACTATAGAAACTTGTCTGTATCTCCCTCCACTATTTCTGATTGTTGAGTGTTATGAATTTCTCAGATAGACCTCTCATAGGCTCTCTGAAACACCTCTACATTTCATCCACATGACTCCAAAACCTAATTGGGTCAGCCAGAGTGCAAACTAGTTGGTCAGAAACCAGTAGTGTAACCTCATGGGAAACACAAATGGTTAGAAAGTCATTTTATAGTAGTAGGGTGGTTTCTGTCATCTTTTTAATTCAATTTTTAAAATTTTGTCATTAAATGTATTCAAATATAACACCATAGTTTTCATGACTTGTGTGGGTTCTGGGCATAGATCCACATGATATAAATTTATAATGATAAATATTGTTAAATAGAGGTCCTTTTTCCCATGTTTTTTTAAACAATCCTTGATGCCACTTAGTAAAAATAGGAGGAATATTTATTAATAAATTTGTAATTTTCTTTCACAGAAACCTAGACACCTAGATCTTAGGAAGTAATGAAAGAGCCTCCCTCATGGCTATAACAGTAGACTATTGCTGCTGTAACAAATCACCACAAACTTAGGAACTTAGAATAACACAACTTTATTATCTTACAGTTATGCCATGCACAAGGATAAAATCAAGGTGTTGGCGGGGCTACAGTTCCTTCTGGAGGCTCTAGGGGAGAATTCATTTCCTTGTCTTTTCCATCTTCTAGAAGATGGTTCCTTTCCTTGGCTGGTATTTATTTCCTTTCCTCCATCTTCAAAGCTGCAATGGTATTTGAGTCCTTCTCACATTGAATCACTCCAACCTTTCTTTGCAGTCAAACCTCTCTCTGCATCTCCCTTCTACTCCTCTCTTCTAATTTTAAGGACATTTGCATTATGCTGGGCCCACCCAGATAATCCAGCTTAATCTCCCTTTTCAAGAGCCTTAATTAGTCACATATACAAAGTCTCTTTTGTCATGTAAGGTAACATATTCACAGGTTCTGGGTTAAAGGACATGGGTATATTTAAGGGTGGTGAGAGTACCTTTATTCTGCCTATCACAGCAAGTAAGAGACACAATAGACTTAATAGCAATCATAAAGAACACTTCCTTAATGAATCCTTCTCCCCAGCTAATCACTCTTTTGTTCCATCAATTGCAAGGCATTGTATTGACTATGCACAATTGCATTGCATCTTTTTTTTTTTTTTTTTTTTTTTTTTCTGCCTAAAATTTTTAATTTATTCAAAAAGTTCACAATTCATAAGGACCTGTCCTTGATAATAAAGGTCTTAGAAAAACTAAAGATACACCCAGAAAATAAAGATGATAAACATGGAAGTTATGAAGATGCTGTTCATTCAGGAGCCCTGAATGACTGATATGATTTTTTTTCTTTTTTTTTTTTTTTTTTTTTTTTTTTATTATGGGTAAAAATCAAAATTCTCACAATACATAAAACTGTTATCTAATTTCAGGGCTGCTTTTGTTTTTTTTCTCCTCCATCCATTTATTGAGGCGCTTGCTCAATCATAGCAGTCGCTCAATATTGTTATTAATGAACTCAATTACAAATGAGGACAGTCTTTTTTATTTCATTTGTTCTCAAGCTGAGAGACAACTGGCTGAGACTGGAGTTAGGATCCAGAATGAGCTAGATAGACATATAGAAGGATATATAGAATGATTCATAGAGGGATCATTCAAATATGGATCATATTTGTATTTCTAGTGCACTTGATTTGTTCCTATTTTATGATAGCTTGTGTGCTTTCCATGTTTAAAATTTAATTATAATCTTACTTCAAATTTGATATTAAACTCCTTGAAAATAGAAGCTCTTAAGGACAAAGCTTATTTAATTTATATTTGTATCATTATAATTTTCATAATGGCCTGCTCTTATGCCATTCAAATTTTCAGAGTCCTGTGACCTACACTATCCAGACCACTCATTTTTTCCAGAGTTTCAGACTTAAGAACCTTGTGCTCATCCTCGTCATTACGGGCAATACGAAAATGCTCAGGTTAAGTCGCTCCTCAGTTCACTCCATAAATGCACCTTTTAGGATATCTAACCTATTACCTGGTCAAGATCAATTGCAAAATTTGATCTCCTTGCTGCAAGGAAAGGGGTGAGAATGGTTAGAGGGAGTAGTTCTGGTGTGTCCAACTTCTCAACACTGCCCTTCAAGGCCTCTGCTGAATTTTGCTACCACCTCAATATGAGGAAGGAAGTGGGTGTGGTTGTATGTAGGGAGTGTGTTTGTATTTCTCCCATGACAGAGCAGAAGCAGGGTGTCTTAATGATTATAGCACAGAACTGAGAACAAGTCCCAGCTCTTATTATAGAACCCTATGCAAAACATTTTGCCATCCTGTCTAATTTCTTTTCCCAAAGTAAATATCTGAATACTTGTGCCAAGCTCTTCTCACTGATATTGTATGTATTAGCAAGGGACTACTTTTAAGAAAGAATAGATACAAATATAAGGCATTATGACTATACCCTTCCTTCTTTTTTTCCTCTTACCATCCAATTCCCTTCTTACCATTTCACCTGATTTATCTTTATCCCATGTTCTCTCCATTTTTAAAAAATATTCTTCTCATCTTATCATGTGATATATTATTCAAATGCCCCAACTCCTTTTATTGCTAATTATATATTAACCAAGTTCTGACTTCATTCTTCTCTGTATTGAATCCTGGTCCAAGCATGACATGACAAAAAGGATTCTTAGAGCTCAGGGGCAAAATATATATATTTTTAACAGTCTCAATGACTTTTATTTATTCATTTAAGTTTGAAGTAAGGTCAATTCTTGAAGGTATTTTACAATGATAATTTCTTCAAACATGTTAAACATCTATGACCCAAACTATTTTCCTCCTTTCAATCATAACTATTGATATGTATAGAAAATTCTTCTCCATTTTTACGCTAAATCTCTTCAGTTACAGTTTAAAACTCATGTCCTTAGTTCTCTCATTTAGAAGTGAACAACTACTTGCCATCCCCCAGGATCTTCCCACTGATAATTTGTAGACTCTGTCATTTGGTTCCTCAAACATATACTCTCCCCATATATCATCTATTAACATCCTCCATTCTAATCTTCCTCTCATGGAATGCTTGTGCTCCATTCTAATAATCAATTGTTAAAATGTGAATGTTTCCCTTTGAAAAAAGTGTTTCTTGTCCTTGTAAATTCAGTGCAACTTAATAAAATATCTATCTATTTCAAACATAAGAGCTAGTGTTTAATAATATGAATGGGCAGGCAATATAAACATTTGGAGGATAATAATAATAATAATAATAATAATAATAATAATTAGCATTACCATTTATTGAGCCCTTTACTGTTCCAGACACTATGCAAAGTGCTTAACATAGGAGTTCCAATTTAATTTTCACAACAATCTTACAAGGAAGCAACAATTAACACCCTCATTTTGCTGATGTTAACACTAAGTTTTAGAGATACTAAATAATGTTCCTCAAGGTCATAAAAAATAACTAGCAGAGCATGTAATAAAAAATAAACTAGTCTCATATTGAGCCTGTGCTGTTAGTCATTATGCTAAATTATCTTGGCAAAAAAGTTTACTGAATCTGGATCTGGACATTGCTGCAGCCCTGAGAAAAAATGTATTTCAGTCTCACGTGCAGTGTCTGTTCAAAGCTTCATTCTGCTCAAAGCTTCATTCTGAGGCCTTTATTAGAGCTGAATTGTTCCAGATTCCATTTAAGTAACATGTGTGAAGTTAGCAGTAAACCTCTTTCATTACACCATCAACCCTAACCAATATGTTTATAATAATGGCTTGGAATTTATTTAACCAAAATAATAACTTCATTTAACATAACAACTTGATGCACTGGTGGCATTGTGAGTTACAGTGTTTCCAGAACATTTACCATGTTGCAAATGGGAAATCACCTTTGTGATCCTGCAACACTTGTTAATGTCTTCTTTCACCTCTGAAGCTTGATCTCTTTATGTGAATTCAGGCAGCCATAGTGAGTTAAATAGGGACCAAATGAATTATTAATTATTTTTTATAGCATTGTTATGGTATTTTTGTTAATAAAAAATTTGCAATGCTGTAATAAGAGATTCATAAAGCACATCCTTCATAACGTGTATAAAGTGGTTGCCGAGATTGGAGTTTAGTGTGACATAGGCCAGTCTGACTTCTGATGTATTTACATGAAGGAATGTGTGTTTTCCAAGGCTTCTCCTCTGTTGAGCTGTTACGAGTTGTAGGAAGGTGATAGAAAAACAAGTAACCCCCTAATTCTATCCCTTAACTTTATTTTCCTTGCTTGGAAAATGAGGGCTATTGATATTCTTAACAAGTCAGTAAGAAGTCTGAGGTGGAATCTTTAAATACCCCTCAGTAAACCCTATTTGTGGAGAGAAGGTACAAGATCAAAACCAAGCACAAATTACAAATAGATAGAAAATATTCTCTCCCCCTTATCTGATATGAACCAACTTACTTGGTCAACTGCTTTGATAATAAAATTCATTTTCTCCTTCTTCCTTAGTGAAAGAGCTGTAATTATGTACAAGGAAGGCTGCTCACTTTGAGACTATTATTTTGCATCCCCCTTTTAAGTGGCCTGACTCCTTGCCAGTGGAATATGAGTGGGAGTGATAAATGTCATCTCTTGGTCTCGGCCTTGAAACATTGGGCATGTGATCCATGTTCTCTCTACTTCTCACAAGAGAAAACAAGGAGGTGCCCACTGCCTAGTTTAAACCAGATATATGAAGATAGGCTGCCCAGGGCAAAGTAACAAAATGGAAGGAAATTGAATCTCTGCCCAGCAACCTGGTCCACTTTCCTCAGGACTGTTACATGAGCAATTAACAAACCTCTGTTTCCTTTTCACTACTGTTTAGGGCTTTTATTTATTTTTATAATGGCAGATTAGCCATCACCTTAACTAATGCAATGCATCAAATTTGACTAAAATAATGCAAACCGTTTAGTAAAATGAATTGAATCTAATAGATGTTCACAGCCCAAGTTCCTGCTGGAAACAAATCTACTAAAAGAATTCAATTTTGGCATGGAAATCTCATGGGAGTACTAATCAATTTTAAGTTGGGGTTACTGTTAGGTTGAAAAAGGGTGTTCAATATTTTTCATATATTCTAAAAGTTGCTTCAAGGAGTGAGCCATTGGATAATTTCTCAGAAAGTACAGTCAGCAAAAAAATAAAATCTATTTTGTTACACGAATGAACAAAACTGATTTTCTATGTATGGGCCATAGCCTCATTAGTTTAAACAAGGAAATTTTGAACATGGCATCACCTCTGCAATTATGAAGCTCAACAGTTATTCAAATACTATAATATATAATGAGCAATTATTATATATTAAGTTCTTGCTGACATCATAATAGTTTTCTAAAGTTATCTATTAGTATTCAAATGAAATGACCCTGCCAAGTTTAACACAGCCCAAATAACTTATGGGAAACCAAAACACCAATTGGATATAGATATCAAAGGTCCAATTATTATTGAAAAGGGTATTTTCATGAAGTAGAATAAGAACACCTCTCATCTTCTAAGCTTATCTTTACTCATAATAAGTGTTAGTAGAAAACACGTATAAGCATGTTGGAATGCTTTGTAAAAGCAGAATACAACTACATAAGAAGTTTAATTACCATAGGAAAAATTCCTGATTTCCTAGAGAAATGCTCATTTTACATGTTATTTTTTCTGAAGTTAAAAACAACAGTGTCACCAGGCACTAGGTTGGTTCTTTGCCAATTATTGATTGCCAGATCAAAACTGTTGATAATTCCAGTGGTATGAGGAAAAGAGGAAACCACTTCCAAAGTCACTTCAATTTCAGATTGTAAAGGGTAGAAATCTCAGGATGGTGATGTTTTCTAAACCCTTTCCACAAATGCTATGCTATGCTTAAATGGGAAAATTAAATGCATGAAACTGTATATGAGCATAACCCTGCAGAAAAACTGAAGCAGAGAGTTCAGCAAATATTAAATGAATTTGAACAGTGTGAACAGCCATTGAAATTATTGAGAATCTTTCTTGAATGTAATAAAGCCATCAATTCTTTGGAGCTTAATATTTGGGTGTTAGATTCTCTATTGTTAGGAAATCTCTTAAAGGATTATAAGAAATCATTTTGGATAAATTAAGATTCCATAATATTCTTGTTTGAATTCATCATCAGCCAATCTTAGAAGACCATAATTACTACTTGGTGTATGATATATTTTTTCCTGATATTGATTTTAAGCAGAAGTCAAGGTAGTCCCTTTGAATCAGCCTTAGATTTCTAAAATTCCAAAAAACAGAGATTATAGCAATAACTATAATTTTGGTAAGTATGTCTCCATGTTGAGGATATGCCTAGGTTAAGATTCAATTAAAATTCTCTAAAGAAGCAAAGAGCTTCTCAGAGAAGAGACTAGGTGTTAGAAGAGAATATTGCAGGAAATATCTTATATAGGGAGATGTCTCCTAAGATATATTTGAATAAAGCACCCCACAACTTGCACATGGAGAAAAATGTACTATAAATTGTTTGATCAGCATTCATATTTACATACAACAGAATTCAGCCTATCTTCTTTGAAGATATAAAGACTTATTAGAAGATAGAGATAGCTCAGAATAATTGAGAACACTGAAGCAACAAATTTCAGGCAGAACTACCAAGAATGACTTCTAAACCTACACAATAGAACTAGGTCCACACAGTGAGCTACTATTTTTGTCATGATATAGATTCTAGAAAACTGGTGCATCAGGGAACCACTTGCCCAGATAGAAAGCTATTCTCACAGTTGGCAGCTGCAGAATTATCCCTATTTTTCTTTGATCAAGAAGTAGTGATATCAAGAAGCCATCACTAAAACTATTACTCTAAAACCATCTTTTCTTTGCCAGGATCCTTACCAAAAATATTGGTACCCTGTGTCTTACCGCTTTAAGATTTCTCAGTTCACAATCAAAGTTTCACAAGTGTCCAAATAGTAGACCCCTACCTGCAAAGGAGCCCAGGAAACATAGGTTTTATAGATTTTCAGCTTTTATCTATCAGGATGAGGTGGGGGTAGATGTTAACCAAACCATTCATTGTATGTGCTATATTGCTTTAGAGCAGAGATTTCAGCATAGAAATCTCTATTGCACTACTCAGAATTCCCAGTGTGTTCTATCATAGAAGTGGAAGGTAGACACTGGAAGATGGGAAGTGGAAGATTGTTCCAGGAACATACTCTTCAAAAATATCATTTTTAAAGATACCTGTTGAGAATTTAATACTAGAATACCTGCTTGGTTCTTCTATTGCCTGGGTGATTTTTAAAAAATTGTCCTATATTCAACTAATTAACCCTTAGAAGAGGTTGAAATATTCATTTCACAATTTCCTATGATGCATCCTTTTTTAAAAATATTACAGAAAATAATGTGGGTTGGGGCCATGTATATTTTTACTCAAATGAATTCAGTTAACCAATTCTTGAACTTGTTTTAATTGTCAGTCACCAAGGAATCTCTAGATAAAGCAATATCAAGCCATCCATGAATAAGATCACAACCTTAAGAGGATGAATTCCTATTACAGGAATTCATAGTAGGAGCAGGTGAAGAACACTGTTTTCTGAATCCTGATAGACTTCAAACATCTCCCCAGGGCAGGCTCTTGCTAATGAGCTCCCCTGAGCCTGTAGTCAGAGTGAAGTTTTACAAATACCACTGGTATCCACTCTATTATTGTCCTGGAATTGTAGAAAATTTTAGCAAAATAATAAAATTTAAGAGAATATAAACTCAATCCCTGGTCTAAACATGAGATCAGAAGGATGCAGATCACTCTAGTTTTAAAATATTGTTTAAGACCATTACAAGAAGTATTTATCCTATGTATGCAAGGGTGGTTGAATATAAGATAATCAATTAATGTAATATACCATATTAATAGAATGAAGGAAAAAATCAAACATGCTGCTCTCAATTGATACATAAAAGGCATTTGACAAAGTCCAGCACCCCTTCTTGATAAAAGCATTTAAAAAGCTAGAAATAGAAGGAAACTTCATTCACATGATAAAGGCCTTACATGAAAAACCTTCAGCTAACATAATACTAAGTAGTGAAAGACTGAAAGCTTTTCTTCTAAGATTAGGAGTAAGACAAGTATATCCACAGTCACCACTGTTATAGGATGATGAAGTTCTATCCACAACAATTAGGCAAGAAAAAGAAGTAAATTCATCCAAATTGTAAAGGAAGAAGTAAATCTTTTCCTATTTGCAGATGGCATGATACTATATACAGAAAATCCTGAAAATTCCACAAGAAAGCTATAGAGGTAATAAACATAGCAAAGGGGCATGGTACAAGCTCAGCATATAAAGGGATCCCAAACAGTCAAAACTATCTTGAGAAAGAAGAACAAATTTGGAGGACTAGTATTTCCTGATTTAAAATTTATTATGAAGCTATGGTTATCAAAAGAGCATAGTACTGGCAGAAGGACAGATACATAGACCAATAGAATCTAATTGAGAGCTCAGAAATCAACCCTCAAATTTGTAGCCAATTGAATTTGGACAACAGAACCCAGTCCACTTGAAAGAATAGTCTGCAACAAATTGTGCTGGGAAAACTGGATATCCATATGCAAAAGAAAGAAGGTGGGGCCTTAACTCACATCATATACAAAAGTTAACTCCAGATGGATCAAAGACCTAAATATAAGAACCCAAACTATAAAACTCTTTGATGAAAATAGGGAACCATCCTCTGGAACTTGTGGTGGCCAATGGTTTCTTAGATTTTACATCAAAAGCATGACAAACAAACATAAAATAGATAAATGGGGCCTCAACAAAAATTTAAAAGCTTTCATGCATCAAAAGATTTCATCATGGAAGTGAAAAGACAACCTACAGAATGGGAGAAAATATTTGGAATCCAGTAAGGGTTTAATATCCAGAATATATACTGAAATCCTACAACTCAACAACAAAAAGACAAACAACCCAATTAAAAGATATGCTAAGGAGGTTTGGGAGACTTCTGGGAAGATGGTCTCATAGTAAGTTCAAAACTCTTACAAAACTCTTACAAAACAATGGAGGAAGGGCAAAAGCTGTCCAAAGGAGCTGTTTGAGGATTTGCAGACCAGGAAAGTGTCACACTTATCATCCAGGAGAGAGAAGGATAGAGAGACAGAGAAGCTGAAATGAAAACCATGAGCTACTCACCCCCATGGCTGGGAATGGTGCTCATCCCCCACCCTTGAGGTGAACAGGCTGGGTAAAACCCATAGTTGACTGTGGCCAAATGAGAGGCGAACAGATCTTTTCCTCTTTGGTAAGAGGGAGGGTTTGGTGGAAGACTGAGTGTGTATTCTCTTCAGTGAGTTTGACAGCAGGGCCCCACTTTAGACCATGGCTCTAACGGCCCAGAAACACAAGCAAGTGAAGGCTGAAAGAGCCACCTCTGGGGAATGGTTCACCAAAGTGTGCCATCTTTTGGCAGGTTAGAAAGGTGAAATAGGAAAAAAAACCTTTTTGGAATCTCTCCTGTCTCTACCCCTAGTCCCACTTGGATCTGGTCTGCAACCCATTAGTGGTTCCCTAGCCCTGTATTGATAACTTAAGTAGGGCAACCTTAAAGATTTATAACAAGTTGAACCAAAAATCAAAGAAGAGATGTGAAACAAAACCACTAGGCAAGAAAGAGAAATTAATAAATTCGCCAACATAATCAGATGTCTATGTATCAGCAAAAATTACAAGCCAAACTAAGAAACAGGAACATGTAATCTAGCCAAAGGAATGAATTAAAATTTCTAATGAGACACAGAATTTTAGACAACCAATCAATGATATTTACACAAATCTCCTAAATCAATTCAAGGAGTTGAAGGAAAATATAGTTAAAGATATAAAGGACATCAAGAAGATACTGGGTCAGCATAAAGAAGAATTTGAAAACTTGCAAAGAAAAGTAACAAATATTATGGGAATAAAAGACCCAGGGGTTGAGATTAAAAATACATTAGAGGTTTATAACAGCAAGATTTGAAATGGTAGAAGAACAAATAAGTGAAATGGAGGACAGAGCATCTGAATTTGAAAATACAAGAGACAAAATAGAAAAAAGAATGGAAAAAAATTGAACAGATTCTCAGGGAATTTAAAGACAGCTTGAAACACACAAACACACATGTTATGTGTGTCCCAGAAGGAAAATAAAATGGACAAGGGCAGAAAGAATATTTGAGGAAATAATGGCTGAAAAATATAAATATTCAAGAAGAACAACAGATTCCAAACAGAATAAATACAAATGGACATACTCAGAGACATCTAGTATTCAGAATTTCAAAGCACTTTCTCAGATCATAACGGAACAAAACTGGAAATCAATAATTAGATGGGAAAGGGGAAAAATTGCAAGTGTGTGGAGGCTAAACAACACACTCCTAAACAATCCGTGGGTCAAAGAAAAAATTATAAGTGAAATTATTAAATATATTGAGACAAATGAGAATGAGAACACAACTTATGAAAACTTGTTAGACCCAGTGAAGGCAGTGCTGAAAGGGAAATTTATAGCCTTAAATGCCTAAATTAGAAGAGAAAAAAATAGCTAAAATCAAAGATCTAACTGAACAACTGAAGAACCTAGAAAAAGAATAGCAAACCATTCCCAAAGCAGGCAGAAGGAATGAGATAATAAAGATTAGAGCAGAAATAAATGAAATTGAGAACAAAAACAAAAACAATAAAGAAAATCAACAAAACCAAAAGCTAGTTCTATGAGAAGATTAATAAAATTGACAAATCCTTAGCTGGATTAAAAAGGAAAAAAGAGAGAAGATGCAAATAAATAAAACCAGAAATGAAAGGTGGGAAGTTGTGACCAACCCCACAAAAATAAAAAGGATCATAAGAGGATATTATGAGAAACTGCATGCTGACAAATTGGACAATCTAGATGAAATGGACAAATACCTAGAAATGCACAAACAACGTACATTGGCTCTACAAGAAGTACAAGAGTTCAACAAACCAATCACATTTAAAGAGATTAGTCATCAAAAGTCTCCCAACAAAGAAAATTTCAGGACCAGATGGCTTCACAGGTGAATTCTACCAAAGATTTTGAGAAGAATTAACACCAATCATGTTTAAACTCTTCCAAAAAATTGAAGAGGAAGGAAAATTACCCAACACTTTTTATGAAGCCAACATCAACCTAATTACAAAGCCATAAAAACACTACAAGGAAAGAAAATTACAGACCAATCTCTCTAATGAACATTGCAAAAAAAAAAAAAAATACTTGCAAATAGAATCCAAAAAAATATCAAAAGAAATTATACTCCATGACCAAGTGGAATTTATCCCTATTATGCAAGGGTGGATCAACATAAGAAAATTAGTTAACATAATATACACACATTAACAAATTGATGGGGAAAAAAACACATAATCATCTTGATCAATGCAGAAAAAATGTTCAACAAAATCCAGCATCCTTTTTTTTTTTTAAAGAGGTACTGGGGATAGAACTTGGGACCTCATGCATAGGAAGCAGGAGCTGAACCACTGAGCTACATCTGCTTCCCCCTTTCTTGATAAAAACACTTCGAAAGATAGAAATAGAAGGGAGTGTCCTCATTATGATAAAAGCATATATGAAAAACCCACAGCCAACTTCATACTCAATGGGGACACGTTGGAAGATTTCCCTCTACGATCAGGAACAAGACAAGGTTGCTGGTGTTATTCAATATTGTACTAGAAGTTCTAGCTAGAGGAATTAACAAGAAAAAAAAGTCATCCAAATAAGAAAAGAGGAAGTAAAACTCTCACTATTGTGGATGACATGATCCTATATTTAGAAAATTCTGAAATGTCTGTGACAAAGCTAGTTGAGCTAATAAATGAGTTCAGCAAAGTGGCAGGATACAAGAACAAGGTGCAAAAATCAATAGTTTCTGTACACTAGTATTAACCAATGTGATGAGGAAATCAGGGGGAAAAAATTCTACTTACAATAGCAACAAAAAGACTCAAATACCTAGGAATCAATTTAACCAAAGATGTATAGGAACTATGTGCAGAAAACTATAAAACAAGGCTAAAAGAAATAAAAAAGATCTTAAAATAAGGAAAGACATTCCATGTTCATGAAGTGGAAAACTAAATATCATGAAGATGCCAATCCTACCCAAATTATTTATAGATTTCGTGCAATACCAATCTAAGTTCCAACAGTCTTTACATAAATAGAAAGTACAATTACCAAATTTGTTTGGAAGGAAAAGTAAACAAGAATAGCCAAAAGCATTTTAAAAAAGAACACATTATTGGACAAAACATTCTCTTCAAGAAACAGTGCTGGGAGAACTGGATATCCATAACCAAAAGAATGAAAGAGGACCCCTATCTCACTCCCTATACAAGAATTAACTAAAAACGGTTTAAAGACCTAAATATAAAAGCCAGGACCATAAAACTACTAGAAGAAAATATAGGGCACCATCTTCAAGATCTGCGGTAGGTGGTAGTTTCTTGGATCTTATACCCAAAACATGAACAACAAAAGAAAAAATAGATATATGGGAACTCCTCAAAATTAAAGTGTTTTTTTTGCACCTCAACGGACTTTGTGAAAAGGGCAAAAAGGCAGCAGACTCAATGGTAGAAAATATTTGGCAATCACATATACAATAGATTTTAATATCTGTGATATGTATAGAGATGGTACAACTCAAAAATAAAAAGACAAATGATCTGATTAAAAAATGGACAAAAGACTTGAATAGACATTTGTCTAAAGAAGAATAAAAATGGCAAAAAAGAGGGAAGAGCTATGGACTAGAGTGGACTTACTGGTATTCTGTTCTAGACATATTGTGATTCAAGGAATGGAAGAAATTACAACATTGATGTGGAGCCAGTGGCCACTGGACATTTTCAGGGCAGGGAGAGGGAAAAGCAGTTGTAATACAGGGGCTTTTTCAGGACTTGGGAATTATCCTGAGTGACATTACAACGACAGATATAGACCATTTAACATCAGCACATAACATGCAGAACTGTGTGGGAGAGAGTGTGGTCTACAATGTGAACTATGGTCCATGCTTACTGGCAAAGCCCCAGGATGTGTATATCCATTGCAGGTGATGTACTACACTAATGAAAGATGTTTATGTGGGAGGTTGTGGGAGGTGTGGGAGGTAGGGAACATGGGAATCCCTGTAATTTTTGTGTAACATTTATGTAACCTAAGCATCTTTTAAAATATTAAAAAAAAAAAAGTTAAAAAAAAATGGCAAAAAAAAAACCGCATGAAAAAATGTTAAGCATCACTAGTGATTAGAGAAATTCAAATCAAAACTACAATTAGATATCATTTCACACCTATTAGAATGGCCACTATTAAAAAGACAGAAAACTACAAAAGTGTTGGAGAGGATGTGGAATGGTAGGAACACTTATTCACTGTTGGTGGGAATGTAGAATGGTACAGTGGCTGTGGAGGACTCTTTGGCAGTTCCTAAAGAAGTTGAATATAAATTTACCACATAACCTGGCAAAACCACTGCTAGGTATATCCCCAGAAGACCTGGCAGTGACATGAACAGACATCTACACACTGATGTTCATAGCAGTCTTATTCACAATTGCCAAAAGATGGAAACAACCCAGGTATCCATCAACTGATGAATGGATAAAAAAAAATTGTGATGTATTCACACAAGGGAATATTATTCAGGTGTAAGAGGAAATGAAATTGTGAAGCAGATGACAACATGGATGAACCATTAAGTTGAGTGAAGCAAGCCAGACACAAAAGGACAAATACTGTATGATTGTGCTATTATGAACTAAATATATTGTGTAAACTCATGGAGTTAATAATAAAAATAAAGGTCACCAGAAAATAGAAGGTTAGAGAATGGAAAGCTGAGGGTCAATCTATGCAGAATTGGTATAAAAGTTGTTATTCTTTGGAAATGAACAGAAAAAGTGAAATCACAACATAGTGTTTGTGACTAGCAGTGCTATTGTATGGGTATGACAGTGGTTTAAAGGTAAAACCATGTGTATTACTAGAAGGAAAGCTAAAAATTGTAACATGGGAATGTATAACATAGTGAATCCTCATGTGAAATATGAATATGGGTAATATTGCACATATAATCCTGTTTTTACAATATATAAATATGAAAAACCTAAAGTCATGGAAACTGAAGAGCAGGTATGTATGGCAGGGGAAGCATAGGGAGATTGAGAGGTGATGAGTTTTTTTGTTTGTTTACTTGTTGGTTCTTTATTATTATTATTATTATTATGAAAATGTTCTAATAATGATTGAAATGATGACTGCACAACTATGTGATTATACTGAATACCATTGATTGTATACTTTGGATGGATTTATGCTTTATTAATATGTATCAATGAAATTGATTTTTTAAAAATGAGTAAACATAGAAGCACATAACTCACTGATCCATATCAAAGAACTCTTCTCTTCCAAGTGAGTACAAATTCTTAATTCATTCGAGCTCAAAAGAGATAAAAAGAAACAAACAAACAAAAAACAGAAAATACTAACAAACCAGATTCTGTTATCTCTCACCCAAGAGACATAATATCTCTGTACAACTATTGATCTGTTTACAGCAATCACGAAATGATCAGATCATAAAACCAGATTTCCAATCAAAAAGTTTAACACACCATATATTTTATTGTCTCTCATCCAACAAAGAATAGATCTCTAAAAACATTAAGTCATTTACAGAGGTGACTAAACAACAAAAGGAAAATAGTATAGCAAGTGTTAGGGAAGATGTGAAGAAATAAGAATACTTTTGATTTGGTGGGAATGTAAAATGGTACAGCTACTGTGGAAACAGATTGGCTATTTCTCAGAAAATTAAGTATAGAATTACCATATGACCTGGCTATCCCACTTCTAGATAATACCCAAAAGACTTGAAAACAGGGATTAGAGCAGATAATTTGCACACTGGTGTTCTCAGTGGCATTATTCACAATTGTCAAAGTATGCAAGCAACCCAAGTGTCCATCAACTCATGGATAGATAAACAAAATGTGGTCTATACATACAATGTGTATTAGTCAGCCAAAAGGATGCTGATGCAAAGTACCAGAACTCTGTTGGCTTTTATAAAGGGTATTTATTTGGGGTAGAAGCTTATATTCACAAGGCCCTAAAGAGTATAACTCAAGTTTACTTCCTTACCCAAAGTCTGTTGACATGTGTTGAAGCAAAATGGCAGGCCATGTCTGTGATGGTTCAGCCTTCCTCTTTCCTCTTAAGTCTCCGTGGTCCCAGCTTCTTCCAATCTCAGCTGTAGGCTGGCATAGGGCTCATCTCTCTTCCCAGGGTTCATTTCTTTCCAGGCTCAACTGCTCTGTTCTCTTTACAAGGTCCCCAATAAACTATCAGGTTCATCTCTCTTCCCAGGCTGCAGGATCCTCTATGTATCTTCTCTGTGTATCTACTTCTCTTTCCTTCTTGATTGATTATACTTTTATATAGCCCACCAAGGGGGCAGGGAATCAACCCTGTATGCCTTAATGGTCAAATCAAAGCCCTAATCTTAACATAATTTAATCATAGTCATATCAGCTGAATCCAACACAATCAAATGATCATCATGCCCAGAGAAACAGACCAGTTTACAAACATAATCAATATTTCTTTTTTTCAAAGATTTATTTTTATTATTATTTTTATTTATTTATCCCCCCCCACCCTTGCTGCTTGTGCTCACTGTGTCCATTTGCTGTGCATTTTTTTGTGTCTGCTTGTCTCCCTTTGTTGTGTCATCTTGCTTCACCAGCTCACTGCGCCACGCTGGCCGGCTTGCCTTCACCAGGAAGCTCTAGGAACTGAACTCAGGGCCTCCCATGTGGTAAATGGGAGCCCAAGCACTTGAGCCAGATCCGCTTCCCCAATATTTCTTTTTGGAATTCATAAACAAATGCTAACTACCACATAATGGGATATTACTCAGTCATAAAAAGCAATGAAGTTCTGATACATGCAGCAATATGGATGAAGGTTGAAGACATCATTTCAAGTGAAATAGTCCAGACACTACAGCACAAATATTGTGTGATTTACTGATATAAAATAATTCAGATAAAAAATCCATAGAGTCAGGAATTAGAATACAGTTTACTAGGGGCCAGGGTGGGCTTAGGGAATGGGGCATTAATGCTTAATTGGTCCAGAGTTTCTGTTTGAGGTGATGGAAATGTTTTGGTAATGGATGGAGGTGATGGTAGCACATCAATGTAAATGTAATTAACACTGTTGTGTTACATATTTGAATGTGGTTAAAAGGAGGAATTTTAGGGTGTGTATATGTTATCAGAATAAAAATAAAAACAAACATAGGACTATAAAATACAGTGAACCCTAATGTAAACTATGATCTGTAGTTAATAGTACAATGATAGTAATATTGTTTCATCAATTTAACAAAAGTACCAATCTAATGAAAAGTGTTAATAATAGGGAAAATGGTGTGTGTGTGTGTGGGGGGGGCATTATATAGGAACTCTGCATTTTCTGCATGATTTTTCTGTAAATCTACATCTGTAATTTAAAAAATCAAAACATAAAAAATATGTGTAAAAGTATAGCATCTCACATTTAGTAGAATTTTAATCTCCCACTTACAGACCTTAAATATTCCTTTCTGCATATGTGACTAATTTGAAAACATGGCATAATAAGTGTATATCCATATTGCCTTTCATCCTTCTTCAGTATTTAAAGTAATACTGTTTTGCTTCAGCTATTTCCTTTTTTTTTTCTATTTTAATTTAATTTTTATTTTTTTAAGTTATTTTCAAAATAGTTTGTGAACTGTGTTCAGCAACCATGTTGAATGCCATCAATTTGCAAATAAAATTTGAGGAATTTAAGGTTCTTAATCATACCTATCATAACTACCTTATCTGACTCATTTTTTCAGTGCATTGTTTTTGTGACATAATAGCATTAGCATTTTAGCATATTGTTCTGCCCATAATAGTTGTTCAAATAAAGATATGTTTTAGTAAAAAGTGTAAAGCAAGTATTTCTTTCTATGGGGTGTCATGCAGTGGTGGGTTTGACCTCAGGCTGTTGGCTGAGAGGGTCAGGAATGACAGCTGCCTCTAGGACTTTATATGAAATCAAGGCTAAGCCTTTCCTGGCAGTCAGCACCTATGTGTTCTTTCCTGTATAGCTTCCCAGGCCTGGCTAGGATGCAATGCTCCATTTCCTCCCTGACCCACAGGCGTGCCTGTCTCAATATCCATTTGACTGCATCATGACTGTAATTATTATTTATTTTTGACTCCGCTAATTGTGTTTGCAGCCTCTTCCTCTTCCTTGTTCTGCAAAATGACCCTCAGATGGTATTTAACAAGAGTGCCTGTAGCAAGAAACAAATTGTTTCTGGGGAGTGTTATTTAACTTTTTTTATTTTCTGCTTTGTTAGTGATGTAGAGATTTCATTAGGAGGGAACTAATGAATTGCAGAGACAGCTAATTTTACACATACACATACACACGAGAGAGAGAGAGAGAGAGAGAGAGAGAGAGAGAGAGAGAGAGAGAGAGAGAGCACACAACCAAACCATGTTCTCATGAGGAAGAATAAAGGAATGAGAGGTGCCTTTGGCATAACAGGGCTTATTGTTGCATCATTATTTGAATAAAGTATATCCTAAGTAGTTGGTGGCCCAATCGCATAATGGAGGTCCACATTTTCGCTTATGTAGAAATGGTGCCAAACTTGCAGTAACTCACAAATATGATGAGATTGAGCACTACAGCGTTTTTACTGGCTCAAAAATCCCATGCATTTTCACAGGGAAATATCTTGCATTTAGAATAGCAGGTAAGTAAAAGCAAAGCCTGGATTATGACAGTTAACCTCTGGGAAAGTTCTAAGACAAAGGCGTAAAACTCAGCAATATGCATGCAACAATTAGGGTCCTTTGAGAGACTGTGTGGTATCTATTTCATGTTGAAATGCTTGCCTGTCATTCAGTGCTGAACTGAATTCCCAGAGAAGATTAAAATAGAAATGTGGAACATCCCCAAAAGTTTCAGCTGAAAGAGAGAGTAAGAACATAGTACCATGTATCTGTAGAAAGAATATACAACATCTCTAATATTAGGTGCCCTGGAGAGGCCCACACTTATTAGAGACTATTCCAATCAGCAGGTATAAGATACTGAGTTATCCTGGGGTATTTCTCCCAAACCTTTGAAGGATCTATACTTTGAAGAGCAGAGAGGAAGAATTTAAATTCCATCAAACAACTCCTTAGTAAGAAATTCAATAAACTGGTGTACAGAGGAGAAGGGACAATTAAATCACAACTGTTGACTCTAACCCATGAAGAGTCATACGGAAGTTACAGTGAAGAAGATTTTATATTATAAGGAAAAAGTATTCTAAAAATTAAAACACTTCAAATAATGGAAAGGGTTTTCTTATGAAATAGTGAGTTCTTCATCACTGTAAGGATTAAGCAAAGGCTACATGACTTAAATATCTGTCCATTGATTTATTCAGTCATGTATTTATTTAACAAATATTTATTGAATTCCTATTTATATGTCAGGGGATGTTGAGCTAGAAACATCAAAGATACATCCATGCAAAAATTATTTATATATATATATATATATATATATATATATATATATACTCTGAATACAGGGTCAAGAATTGCAAATGCAGCCGTATAAATTTATGTGTCTTAAATACCCAAATTATCTACACCAGGGGCCCTTAACCTTTTTGTTCCATGAATCCCTTTGCCAGTCAGGTGAAAAAAACCCACTGACCCTTTCTCAGAATGTAGCAACAGATAGTTTTATGACACTCAGCATTGGTATATATTTAAATTAAATTTTAGGATTATTTAAAATTATGTTTTACAACTTTCCAATAATTTCAATACCTGATAACCTAACACAGTTCAAAATCTCTTCAAAGGATCATTTTTGGCAAACCTTTAGAAATTCTAGTATTCCCACGGCATCATGCAACCATCTCTGCCATCCTTACCAATCTTTTTGCAAGCACTTATCCACTGTACTCAGAATACACTACATCAAAATAAAATTCATACTAAGTCCACACTATACTGTGTATTATTTAATAAATATATCACACCCACTCCAAAACATTAAGAATAATGTTTTTTTGAATTTTCAATTCAAGCTCACGGACCCCCTGAAATCCAAGAACCCCTGATCTACACTTTTCAAACTCATTTAGATTTTCCCTGTGTCCTGGGGTGAAACCCAACACCATGCTCCCAGTCTGCTCACTTGTGGGTTCCCTTTTACTTTTATCTCATTGTTCTGTAGTTACTTTTCCAGACAAATTGAGTCAGAAACATTACATTGGTGCTCTCTTTTGCATGGGAAGTTGTCAGGCCTGATCTGACCTGCCTTTCCATCAGGATTATAAAGGTGATGGATAATCAATTTTAGGGATTCATGATCTATTTTACCACAGCGCTTCACCTCGCAGCTAAGTAATACAGCTATGATAAAATCAGCCATAATCACTGCATCTTACTCAGTCCTGCCTTGGTCATAAATATTAGATTCATAACAGAAAAGTAAATGGAACAAGAGGGGAGATAGAAGGATGATGAAGGCAAATGTGAAGGTTTATTCATAGTGACTAATGGGAGAATATGTTTATGGTTTTTACCCTATTTATTTTTCTGTAGAGTGAATGGTGACATATATTAGATAATCAAGAAGTTTGCCTGCAGATGATTCATCAAAATCAATTATAACTATTTTATTTAACACTTACCTACATTCAAAGCTATTCAGTTAAACAAATTCCAGTCATGAAGTCCTTATAATTTAATATATGAATATGCATATGCACAAGTTTCCACACACAACCCCTTTTTGGGCACAGTTATACACACAGTGGCATAAATATTAAATATGGAGTGAATGGCAGAATGTGATAGAGAAGTCTTGGAGCCAAGATTTATTATTCCAATGATTCATTGCTGAGCCATGCACTGTGCTAGGTGCAAAATGAATAGCAGTGATGGAAGCAGAGAAAAAGCCATCCCTCATAGAGCTTACATTAGAGATGGGAGACAGTCAATAAATAAGAAATAAAATAAATTATATCATATGTTATCAGTGATGAAGGTTAAAGAGAAAAATAAACATAAAGAAGGGTAGTGCATATAAAATATCAGGGGTGGGATAATATTTGGATACCCTGGCTGATATTTTATTTATTTATTTATTTATTTATTTTTAAAAGATTTTTATTTATTTATTCATTTATCCCCCCACTTGCTGCTTGTGCTCACTGGGTCAGCTAACCACACCGTGCGGGCGGGCTTGCCTTCACCAGGAGGCCCCGGGAACCAAACCCGGGGCCTCCCATATGGTAAACAGGAGTCCCACTGATTGAGCCACAGCCACTTCCAATGATATTTTAGATACCTGCCTGAAAGAGTGATAGCTGAGTAAACAACTTAAAATAAGTTAAAGAATAATCCATACAGATGTTTGGAAGGTGAATAGCAAGTTCAAAAGAACTGAGGCAGGAGTGTGTGAATATCCTTGAGGAGGCTGGTGTGACCTTTGCAGCTTGAGCAAGGGGAAGATGAGGCCAGAGAACACCAGCAGACCAGATGAGAAAGGGCTCTAGAGCACTTCAGAAGGACTTTAGCTTTGTCTCTCAGTGAGATGCTAAGTCATTGGGGTATTTTGAACACAGGACTGACATGGTACAACTTAAATGTTTAAATGATCATCTGACTGATATGAGAAGGATATGTAATAAAAGGCAAAAATATATGTATAAATAAATAAATAAATAAAGTAGGGATCACAGTTAGGAGATTAGGAGACCATTGCAAATTCCAGACAACAGAGGATGCTAACTCAGACCAGGGCAGTAGCAATGGTGGTAGGAGAAGTGATTAGATAATGGATAACTTTTAAGGTAGATCCAACAGTATCTCATGGCAGAATGAATGTGGGGTGTGATAGTAAAAGAGAAATCAATGAAGATAGCAAGGTGTTTGATCTCAGCAATAAGAAGAATGGATTTACCATCAATTTGAATGAGGAGAAATGAGAAAAGAGAAGGTTTGAAGAAGACCAGGAGCTCAATTTTATTTTATTTTATTTTACTTTTTTATTTTTTATTTTTAAAAGAAACTTAGATTACATAAATTTTACACAAAATAATATAGGGGATTTCCATATGCCCTGCTTCCTAGCCCTCCCACATTTTCCCATATCAACAACATCATTCATTAGTGTGATACATTTGTCACAATTGATTAACACACCTTGGAGCTGCCATTAAATGATGATTATAGCTTACATTGCAATTTACATTCTCTCCTGCACACTTTTGCAAGTTATTACAAGATATTCAATGGCCTGTATCTGTCATTGCAATGTCATTCAGGATAATTCCCAAGTTACAGAAAAGCCCCCAAATTACACCTATTTTTTCCTCTCCCTCCCCTCAGGACCTCCAGTGGCCACTGCTTCTGCATCAGTGATAAAAGTTCTTCCATTGCTAGGATCACAACAAGTCTACAGTAGAACAACTGTAAGTCTACTCTAGTCCATCATCCATTCCCCAATCCTGAGGATTCTGGGATGGTGATGCCCACTCCACCTCTAATTGAGAGGGGACTTAGATCCCATGGGGCAGATGGGTGGGACTTTCTTGCTTGCAGTTGCAGACTCTCTCTATTACTTGAGATGGCCATTGTTAGTCACCATCTCCTAGTTAGTTGTCCTGGGTGAGTCCAATGAACTGGAGAGTAGGTGTTGCAAGTCTGTTGAGATTCAGGGCCCAACTGGCATATGGACAGCTCAAAGATTTAAGTCTCTTGGACATACATCTATCAACTCTCGTACTATTAGTTCAAATACAGGGGCAGCAGGGCCATGTGTAGGGTAAACACAACTGAGTCCAACTCTATCACACTGGGGAGCATAAATTCCAAATTAAGGCCCACTGGCAGGGTGCCAAACTCCTGAGCTGTCTGCCCTGCCTATAGTGTTTGGATGTCTCTAGAGCACTCAGGAGCCCTGCTATTTGAAGTAGTATTTTCTTTGGCAATCAATGAGTTCCTGCTGAGATGTGCATAAGTGTAACCTGTGAAATGACCTCCTGACTCACTTTGAAGCCTCTTAGCCATATAAACTCACTTGTCTTTACCCTTTCCCCCTTTTGGTCAAGGTCTTTTCCAATTGTATTGCTAGTTGCTTCTTGGTAGTAATCCCTGGAAGCCAGGGAAGCCCAGAAATCATGTCCCACACTGGGCAGAAGGCAATGCATTTATATGCTGAGTTTTGGCTTAGAGAGAGCCACATTTGAGCAACAAGGAGGCTGTCAGGAGGTAACACTTAGGCACCATATAATACTGTGCTAAGTTTCAATTTCAAAAGTAAAGGTTCACATGTACAGTCATGACAATCAAAGGCCCGTCAATGGTACATCCTCCTTCAGTAGTCACAAAACTTCTTTAAAATTGAAGCTAACAAAATAACTGAATACAATTAATAGGAAAATGATATGATAATGATGGTTTTTAAAATAACAAATAAAATACAAAAAATCTAAAGAAAATTTTGAAATAATATAAAAATATAAAATTAAAAAATTTTTAACATATATATTTCATCACTGTAAGATCTGTTGTCTTGTATGTACAGTGACATTTGCTTCCATTTATTCACCCAATGTCTTATTTTTTTTCATTTTGTCTTCAAAGAAGCTTTAAGTTACAGAAAAGTCATGTACAGAATATAGGTGATTCCTGTATACCTAGCATCCTCCCCCTTTCTCCCTTTCCCCTATTAATAACATTTTACATTTTGATGGCCCATTTGTTACAATTGATGTACAAATATTGAAACATTGCAACTAACCATGGTCAATGATTTACATTGTGGTTTACATTTTGAACAGTACACTTTTATAGATTTTGAAGTTTGACAAAGTCTGTATCCATCCTTGCAGGATCCTGTAGAACAATTCTATTGTCCCAAAAATGTCCTGTGTTCTGTCTATTCTATTCCTCCCTCCCTCTCCCCTTGGGACCCATGGTAACCACCAAGATTAACTCATTGAAGGACCAGATTTATAGTTACTTGCAACAACTTTGAAGGCTTAACATACTGGCCTGTCCTCCCCTATTAGGCACTGCCTATGATCTCAAGAGACTACCACCCCTCTATTGGAATCATAGCAGAACTCCCCTGGATGGTAGTCCAAGACTTTCCAGCTCATTATGTGAGTTTAGGAGCTCAATTTTAGGCATTTTAAGTTTGAGATGCCTGTCAGACATCAAAGTGGAGACTTCATATAAGGAATTAGATATATTAGATTGTATTCCAGGGCAAAGATCTGAGCAGATTTCATTTAGAGGTCATCAGCATATTAAAGCCATAAGATTGGATGATATCACCTAGGTAAAAAGAAAAGAGAAGAGGTCCATGGACTGAGCTTTGAGCACTCAAACTTTTAGAATCTCTCCTGGAATGTGTTATTAACCAGCTTTCTACCCTACCTCTGCAAGTCACTTGTCCCTATAATTCTAAATTTCTTCTTTCCTTAATCTCTAAAACATAAGCATATTGAGGGGAGGAGTTTGGGGTGGCACTTATAACCTGGATATGGTGCTGTTAGTTATTGCAGTATCATCAATAGAGACATCAACTATTTATTGTGCATTTACTGGACACCAGGCACTGTGCTAAGCATTCCATGTAAGTTTGTACTCTTAATGCTCCCAATAAGCCTAAAACAGGCATCAGTATCTCCTTTCTGCATGTATGGACATTGGAGCTTGAAGATCACACATAGAGTATGATTGATCCCACTTCAAAGTGGATCTTTCTATGAAATAATACTTAGAGTCCTTCTAGCAATTATCTTTTGTTTCTATTAGAATTATTTCTGCACTTCAGTCCTCCATCTCCACTCCTTTAGAAGTATGAGGGAGTTTCACTCTGAGTTTTCATGATATAAATTGTAAAATGGGGAGAAGGAAGGAATTTTAATCAAGCAGAATTAGATTGACTCTACTTATTAGTTGTGCAATTGTGGGCAAGTTACCTAACTTCTCTGAACCTCAGATTCCTTATCTGCTAACAATGAAAAAGAATAGCATTAATAAATGATATTTAACTACAGGATGATTGGAGTATTAAACAAGATCACACATGCAAAATACCTGGTATACTGCCTGGGATAAGGCAGACTCAATAAATGTCTTTATTGCTGTTGTTATCCTCTCTATTATTATTTGAGTAAATGTGCTACCACCTGCCTATTCACCATTCTCTCCAAATACTGTGCTCCAGCTGGTTACACTTTATCCTCTGCTCCCTAGAAATCTGCCATCCCTTAACCCTACCTCTGGCAGTTTCCAGGTCTCAATCCTTATGCAGCTCACACTTCTTCCCCCCATTATATCCTATATTATGGCATCCTTCATCTTGTAAGGAATTCTAAATGTGTTATAAATCCTTCTAACAAAACCATGAGGCAGATTGACATGGTTATAGAACACATTACAAGGAGAACCAAGGTCTTTACCATCATCTTTGATAATGAGTGTTTACTGAATTTGTATTATGTATTGAGTATTCAAAAGCATAACACACCACCATTACCACTGCCCTCTAGAAGCATCTATTTTAATGAATCTCCCAAGTCTCGCGTCATTGAATTGGAGAGTCCCTTCCTTTCTGCTACACCTACTATACCAATGAAATAGACTTATTTAAAAAATCTGAATCAGATAAATAATTTCCAGGAATTTTATTTTATTTTATATCAATTTTTTCATCTCAAGTTCATTCTGAGTTATTTTTATTAGACTGAATATATATGAAATTAATGAAACTGTTTCTGAGGTTGTGGATTTAAACTTCCCATGTTACAATTTCCTTTGTTCTTTCAATGTTCCTCAGGCTGCTAGTATGCATTTCACTCTTTTTAAATCTTTTGTTTGTTAAATTTGAGGGTTAATAATCAACTCCCTCAGGCTTCTCTCCATTCAATTCACTTGCACGATGACTTTTTTTTTCGTATAGTCTCTTACAGTCTATTTGTTTTTAAATGTGTCATTGCCCTCTGCCATCTTCCACTCAGTAACTCTCAGCTTGCCCACTGATCAGTTCATTGGACTTATGCAGTATAACTAACAAGAAGGTGATGATGGACAGCCACAGTACCAAGGAACTGAGAGAATCTATAAATGCCAGAAAGTCCCATCCATCAGCCATTTGGGACTGAAAGCCCCTCTCAATTAGAGTTGGAGTGGGCATCACCACTCCAGAATCCTCAGGATTGGGGAATGAACTATGGACTAGAGTGGAGTTACTGGTATTCTACTATAAACTGATTGAGATTCTAGCAATGGAAGAACTTATATTATTGATGTGGAGGCAATGACCACTGGAGATTCTGAGGTCAGGGAGAGGGAAAACAGGTATAATATGGGGGCATTTTCAGGACTTGGGAATTGCCCTGAATGACATCACAATGACAGATACATGCCATTATATATCTTGCCAATTGTGTGGGAGTGAGTGTAAACTACAATGTAAATTATAATCCATACTTAGTGGCAATGCTCCAAAATGTGTTCATCAATTGCAATGAATGTACAACATTAATGAAGGATGTTGTTAATGTGCATAAATGTGGGTAATGTGGGGAGCGAGGTATATGAGAATCACCTATATGTTTTATGTAACATTTATGTAACCTAAATATCTTTTTAAAATTTTTGAAAAAAAAGAAAAGAAGATTTAAATCAACAAAGTAAAAAAAAAAATCAAGTATGCCTTGTAGCATTGGATTTGAAAATTTAGATTGCACAAGCAATCTCACTGTTTTAATGCATTATTAGGAAATGATCAGAAAACTCATGTTATTGTTTCATTTTGATCAGGGTCTAGGTTGATAGGCTGGGACAAGTTTGATAATTAAACAGCTCCAGGAAAATTTATGTTTCCTCTTTAAACTGAGCTATTCTTCTCTTCATAATATTTAGGTGATGAAAAGAAAGATCACAAACAGCTAGTAAGCCTCATCAGCAGGAATGATTAGCCCGAAACCCAGTACAGAGGACACTCATAATTCAAGTCTATGCTCTTCTGTACAGACTTCATTTTAAACCTGTTTAAATCCTTTATGTCCCTGTCACACCCTTTAATCTGTACTTTCAGAAATGCAGATGTATAAAATAACATTAGGAAACTCTGGAGCCAAAGAGCAATCTTGGGTAACAGTTAATATGAATAAACAAAATCTATTAATATGTTAACAAGTATGGCTAATACTTGCAATCAGAATTTGGAATATACTCCATCCTCCTACTATCTGGAATCTTTTATGTATCTTCTTGAATAAAATATCAATATTTGATTAAATAATGCTTGACTTCTCCCCCGATTAAAAAGTTTGTTGAATTTAAAAATTGTTCATAAAAAGAAAATTTTAAATTGACAGAATTTTCACGTTTGGAAAATCCATGGTTTTATTTATTTTGAGAAATGATTCTTTACAAATCTCGAGATATTGATTATATACAAAATAGGCTAAGTGCTTAAAAATAGTTAAAGAAAAAGGTAATATAAATAAGTATTTGTTGAAAATTCAGTTTTAATGCCAAATGCTAAAGTCATAGTTGACTTGTTATTGTGAGAAAGAGGGATCAACCAGAAATGAATGGATTTGGAGGAATGAATGAAAGTTGAATGGCCAGTCTTATCCCAAAATTAATCTTTTTTTTCTGACTAAATCCAAGGAGGGATATAAAACGATTCTAGGTATAGCCCTAGCTACCTTCCTCATCATAGTCCCAGATCGAAGATATGTGTGAAACACTTTTCTTTCAAAAACACCTACATAACACTTCAACTCCAAAATAAATTTTATTGGATTCAAATAAATTGAGTCTCAGGTAATAGGCAAAAAATGTAGCTGGTGCAAAAGAAAGAGTTGATCAGAGGTAAGGAATTAAGACAGAGTGTCTACATGGTTTACTGACTGAAAACAAAAGGTAACATGCTAAAATTTTGCTCCTATTTTATATATCATGGATTTCTTTGTATTCAATCATTAAAGATTTCAGTTAAAAAAATTAATAGAAAATTGTGAACCTTTTGCACACTAAAGAAGTTGGGAATCGTTTGAATTGTAAAGACTTAGAATGAACTGTAAGAGAAAGAATCCAGATAAAGAAGAAGATCCAGATCAAAGCCAAGGTAGATATTCTGTCGATCTGATTGACTTTACTTCTTTTTCCTAAGAACTGAATAAAGACATTTTATTCATAGCCATTCCTAAATCTTATGCTTAATATATATTACAAACAGTGTAATAAACAATTCATTCTAAATCAAAAATCATTTTTTCTCAGTGATGGATAAATCATTTTATGATAACCAACTATCTAGATGCTTGCTTCATATTTTCAGCCCAGTTATATTTAAATAGGATGATGACATAAGCTCACAGAAATGATGTGTGCCACATTCAGCCCTAAACATTTAGGAGCCAATGTGCTACTGTCCAGCTATCTTTTCCCCTGCTTCAGCAAGCTATGAAGACCTGAATTAAAATGGAAGGACTATACAAAGGAAACATCCTGGATTACTGCGTATTTACACAGAGGACAACTGCTCTGCAGGATCACTTAACCCTAAGGGTAATTTATATGACCAAGAAATAAAATTGTACATGTTTAGACACTGAGATTTCAGGATTCATTTGCTACCACAGCAAAACACAGCTAATTCTCATTAATACAATGACTAATTTAAATTTATACTGATTTTTTAAAACAATAAAAGAACAGACTACCAAAACTTTTGCAACTATCTTGATTTTCAAATACAGTAAAATGGATAAATAGCAAATATTACAATTCCAGTCCAATTAGAGTGCTCTCTGCTTGAGATAGCTGACTATACCATCTTACATATTTAAACCATAAAGTTATATGCCAACTTTTTTCTGTTTATCTAAAATAGAAGGGAAGCATAAAAAACTATATATTAGTAGACTAGGGGGTGCCAACAATTATGAATTGCAAATATGAACTAGCTCTTCAATAATTCTTGAACAAATTTCCTGACTTCTCCAGAATTGCTTAATATATACATTTCTTCAGTATATGTTCTAATTTCCTATAATTTTTATGCCACAAGTTTTCCAATGATCCTAGAAGAATATGCTCCCTACTTGTTAGGAAAATAGGGACCATCACAGAAACATTCTCTTAATATCAAACATCCTCATCAATATGTGTATCTATGAATCTTCTTCACCTTTATGACTTCCTGCTTAATGAGTAAAACATGTGCAAGGACTTAATTTTAATATGTAAACATGCATTTTACATACACCTCATTTCTGTCTTCTCAGAAATTTTACTTTTAGCTTCCATGACCAAAGCATCACCCAAAATGTCTATGTGTCCTATTAACTCTTAATGAGAATTTTGGCCTAAGGATAAAAAAATAGGTTAAGTGATTAAAAATGTTTACCTTTTTGTCCAGATGATAGTCTGAGTTAGAGTTAGAGTTAGAGCAGACTTAGATTTGGAGTTGGAGCTGGAGTAGGATGAGAGCTAGAGTTAGAATTAGAGTTAATTTTGTATTGTGCCATTGCTAATCATAAAATTTATATGGAAGGATAAGGTATTCCAAATAGCCAAAGCCATATTGAAAAGAATGAAGTTGGAGGACTCACATTTCCTTATCATAAAAGAAAAACAAAGCCAAAATAATCAAAAAAAGCATGGTACTGGCACAGGGACAAACATATAGACAAAAGGGGTTGAATTGAGAGCTCAGAAATCACCTCTCACATTTATGACTCACTGATTTTTGACAAGGGTGCCAAGTCCATTCAGTGGGGAAAGAATAGCCTTTTAAATAAATGGTGCTCAGAAAACTGGATGGCAATGTGCAAAAGTATGAAGATGGATGTCTACTGCACACCATATACAAAAATCAATTCAAAATGGATAATAACCTAAATATAAGAAGCAGAACTATAAACCTCTTAGAAGAAAACATAAGAAAGCATCTTCAGAAACTGTGTTAGTCAATGGTTTCTTAGACTTTACACCCAAGGTACAGGCAACCGAAGAAAAAATAAATATATGGGACTTCATCAACTGAAAATGTTTGTACCTTAAAGGACTTCATTATGAAAGTAAAAAGACAATCTACTCAATGGGAGAAAATATTTGGAAACCACATATCAGATAAGGGTTTAATATCCAGAATATATAAAGAAATCCTACAAATCAACAGTAAAGAGACAAGCAACCCATTTTACAAATGGGCAAAAGACATGTGTAGACATTTTTCCACAGAAGATACACAAATGGCCAAATGTACCTGAAAAAAAAATGCTAAACATGATTAGCTATTAGGAAAATACAAATCAAATCCACAATGGTATACCATTTCACAGCCACTAGAATGGATATTTTTAAGGAAAAAAAAGGAATAGAAAAAGTGTTGGAGAGGTCACAGTGAAGTAGGAACACTCATTCACTACTGTTGGAAATATAAAATGGTGCAACCATTTTAGAAGACAATTTGGTTTTTCTATACAATAAGAATAGAATTAAGATATGACTCAGCAATCCAATTTCTAATTATATACCTAAAGGTTTTGAAAACATGGACTGGAACAAGTATTTGCACAATGATCATAACAGCATTTTCACAATTGCCAAAAGATGAGGGCAACCAAAGTCTCCATTAAAAGATGAATGAATAAACAAAATTTGGTATTTACATACAATGGAAAATTATTCAGCCCTAAAAATGAATTAAGTTCTCATACATGTGATAACATGGATGAAACTTGCAGACTTCAGATTGAGTGGAATAATCCAGACACAAAAGGACAAATATTGTATGACTTCACTCATAGAAAATAATTAGATTAAAGAAAACTGTGCACTCAGAACCTATTAATACAGGTTGCTAAGGCACAAGGTGGGAATGAAGAGTTACTATTTGAATTGTACAGTTTCTCTTTGAGTTGATCACAAATGTTTATCATTAATGGTGCTAATAGAAGCACAATATTGTGAACATAATTAACAGCACTGGAATATATTTGTGAATATGATTAAATGGGAAATTTCGGTTGTGTACAAGTTTCTAGTATAAAGATTTTTTTAAAATATAGGACTATACAACTCAGTGAAATTTATTGTAAATGATGAACTATAGTTCTCTCATGAATTGTTAACAAATGTACTACATTAAGCAAGGTGTTAATATAAGGAAGATATGTGGGAAATGTATTTTATGCAATTTCTTTAATTAAAAAAATAAAAATAAATTAACTGTTACAGTCACTGACACTATTTAGGCAGTGAGTGTTTTTGTTTAAACAATGAGTAATATTTTAATAGATTTAAATAATATGAGGAAAATCTTACATATTTATTCATGCAGTTACCCTTTATGGTGACTTTTATTTCTTTGTATACATTGATATTTCCATCTAAAATCACTTCCCCTCTGTCTGAAGAATGTCTATTTTATCTTGTACTGAGAATTTCCAGTTGAGAAATTCTTTTAGCTTTTGTATGCATGAAAGCACTTTTATTCTATGTTTGTTTTTGAAAGATATTCTAGCTCTGTATGTATTATAGCTTGATAAATTTTTCTTTTGATAATTTTCTTTTACATGTTGTTCCATGTCTCCTTGCTTCCATTGATTCTAACATGAAGAATTTTGTCATTCTTATCTTCTTCCCTGTACCACCATATTTCTTTACAACCTTCTACTTTGCAAGAAGAGGCAACTGGGGCACAAAGAAGTTGAATGATTTACACAAGATGGCAGGATTTTAAAAATGACAACAAACAGTGTTATATTAGTGGATAAGCTTGCCATAATAACATTTTTCTCAATTTAATTCAGAAAACATTTTCTATGCAAAATACACTAGCTTGAAGATTTCACGTTATCTTTTATCTTTCTACAAGTAACACATTTTATTTAAAAATGTTTGACAGTTCCTTTTAAATTAATTATGTTCTTTGAATAATATGATTGTTTAGTAGAAGAATTGGGTATCATATCCATTTTCAAAATTCATCTACGATGCTAGCATAACCATTTTTGTGCTTGTTGTTCCTTTTCATAAGTAGAAACTTTGACTTAGTCTTTCCTTCCACACTGCAGTGATCAAGAAATCCCAAATTCAAAGATGTCTAGATCATGCTTAGGCAGATTACCAAGATAGATGCCAATGTTAAGAAAGGAAATTAGGAGATATTGTCTTTTTCCAACCTCTCTTTCCTGTTCTGCTGCTGTACAAAGCATCTATCTGAGGAGCAAATCCTGTCTGTCCCTGGTGGTAGAACAGAAGCTTTTAAACTACCCAGACCTGGACCGAGGCAGCACTTCCTCTCCCATCACATTCAGTGGGTAAGACACAACAGAGCACCAGTGTCTGATGAGATACAATAACAATGATTAGAGCTCAGGTTTAGAAATCAGATCACTCTTGACATATCTGAGAGTAGCAATTATTAGATTTTTTATTTTGGTCAAATTTTCTTACTTTGAATGGAAAACAATGTGTTTCTAATGGGGATTATATGAAACTCAGATGAGATAGGACACTAGCAAATTGACTGATATTAAAAGTGTTCATTGTTTACTATCAGTTGTCAAATTCACATTTTCTTTATAGCCTACAAACTTCTCTTTGAATCTCAATTTCACTGTCAGATTATTTAATGGAGAGAATAAAGCTCAGAAAAATATTTCACATTATAATTATTTGTGAATCAGTATTGAATATTTCTAAACTTGGCCTCCTCTTGCTCTTAGTTTCTACATTTCCCTAAATTCTATCATCCACAAGAGCAATGAAGATATGTTCCATATTTGCCAAAGAAAATTTTTGTCTGTACTTGGGAATGGTCATATCATGAGTTCTCATTCCTTATACACAAGATAAAAACTGACAACAAGGTGTTGACTCTCTGCAGGTCCTATTCCTAAACATTAAATTCATTATCTTATGTAACCCCACAGCAGTCTAAAGAAATAGGTCACTTCTTAGTACATATGTAAGAAATGATACATAAAGATGTGAAACTTGCTTTAGGTCACACAGTTAATCTGTAGAAGATCCAGCCCTAGGAGATGTGTTTTTGTGAACTCCATACCTCTTCTTCTTAATCATGTCATATTTTTAATATTAGAGAGCAGTTTCTCTAGCCTGCATGTGTTTATCCTCAAGGCATCAACAATAAAATAGCAACTTTCAATTACCTAAATGTTTTCACATTTTATCTTGCTCAATTCTCTCTATAACTTTGTGAGACAGATATTATTAGGATTGTTGTATAATTTCTGATAAGTTCTGGATCCTTTCTCCCATGAGTAGAACATTTTGTGCCATGCATAACAGACTCAACTACAATCATAGAGAGACTGCTAACCTAACCCATTGGGCTTTGTCCCCTTTCCCACACTTTGGTAACAGATGTCACAGCCACAAGAGACAACAGGATGATTTTGTTTTTCTTCTTGGCTGTAGCTGCTTATTCTGGGAACTGAAAGTTCATAGTATGCCTAACTCCTCCTTGTGCTTAAATAATCTACATTTACATATGTACCTGAAATCATACATGAAAATGCCAGTAATGACAGGCTCTGGGTTTTCCTGAACCTGGAACACTACATAAGCATAAGAAGCTATAGATAAGAGATGCTGTTTGTTTCTAAATTGCCAACCCATTTCATTCCATACACTGAAGGACCAAAGGAGGTATCTCCAGCTGTGCACAGGTTTTCTAACAAAAAAGCTTAAATGGTCTTACTTCAGGGATCTGCTATATGAAGGCAACTTTCATTTTTTGCTGAGTTCAGGCTCTTGCAATCCCTCATTTTCCACTTTAACATAGTTTGCTTTTTTTGGATCTTTAAAAAAGATTATAGCAGAAATCAAGAGCTTTTTATAATATAAATTATCTAGTCACCAAGAAATCAAGACTGGCAAATGTGCAGCAGAGAGGTTTGGGAAGAGATGTCCTTCAATGGTTAGGTTCTCCCAATTGGGTTCTTTTGAGGCCTCAAGTTTTGGATGTTCTGAATAGAGAAATTCTTATCAGACCAGGGATGCTTGTGGCCCACATTACAGGCTGGTGTGAGCCTATAGAGCAAAGATAATTTCACCCCACAAACTAAGATTTACTTAGGAGTTTGCTTTAGCAATCATTTTCAAGTTACCGATTGAGGTAAGGAAATAATATACTTAAGATTAAAATGGATGAACTTTCAAAGGAGCAGTAAGTGGTGGATCAGTGTTCGCTAAATCCATTGGAAGTATTCTCAAAAAATAAGATGGCTTTTCATGGAATCAACTTGTTACTTCTTCCACAAATGCATCCTGAGGGTTATGTAAAACCAATGATTTCTTTGTTAGTATGATGAGAGGACTCAATTTACAAGCAAGTTATATTTATACATGTGTTTCTACTATGACAAATGTTTATGAATAATGAACAGTCTACTCAGTCTACTCAGAAGTGCAGTCATTTGACATGTTATGGACCCAGAAAAGAGATAAAAAATAAAAACTTCTTTAAATTATTTTACTGATTATAAAGGCAATATATTCCATTTATAGTAAAATCAGGAATGTATAAAAGAAGAAAACAAAAATCGTCCTTTATCCCATTATCAAATAAGCACTATTAGACTAGGTGTATGATCTTTTTATACTTTTTAATGTATATATGTCTTTTTAGACAACTGAGATCAATATAAATGCCATTTAATAGTTTCCATTTTCCACTTAGTGTTCTATTGAAAACATCTTCTTGCAAATCACCTTAATTTCTACTTGATATTTCATAATTATACACCATAATTCATTTAAATGTACCCCCTTAGGTAGACATTTGGGTTGCCTTCAGTTTTTTACTAATATTTTATAAAGCATAATTTTGACCATGTTTTTTCTCTACAGTATATTCTAAGAAATGGAGTAAAGAAAATTTCATACCTGCATACACTTATAGGCACTTAATAATATAGTTCTCATATATGTTTTATAATTTAAAATTTTCATTTGTTTGATGAATTATGAAATGTGGGAGATTTTAGATGTCTAATTTTTTCCTTAGAATTACATTTTCATTCATTTCACCTTTCATAAAGATTTGAAATCACTTATTTCTTATTTGTATAAGATCTATCTATACAATAGTTGACTGTCACAATTTTGCAATAATTCTTCAGTGTATTCCATGAGTAAATGTAGGCTAATATATTATTTTTGTCCTTTTAGACATCTTTTCTTTCCCCTTAACATAATATCTACTGAAAAAAATAGATACATATTATCTCTTTTGTTTTATTTTGTTTTGGAACTCACTTATGCTGTGTTTTCACATTTTAATGGACATTATTCACCCTTTCACTGTATTTCCTTTTGGGAGGCTGGCAAGGAGAGATTATTTCCTTTGTTTGAAAATCTTTTATTAACCTATGGACCTATGCACATTATAATTTGGGCTACATCTGCTTTCCAATTATGTTTTAAAATATCTTTTATATTAAGATCTATTTGAGTTCAATAATTCTTATTGAACTTTCCTGTGTTCATTTGTTTCATTAGTACTTTATAAACCCAAAAAGCTTTTGAATTTTTTAATCATCTAATATTTTCTGTCAGTTGTATTGATTAGCCATTCAAATTTTTCCCCTAATATTATAGGTCATATATTTAACTTTTGGGTTGAGTATTTTGTTCTTTATTTTCTCTCTTAGTTCATTTACTTATTCATTTAATGTTATATAAGTGAATATTTCAAGAATAAAATTGTTAGTTATGATTTTCTGATCTTTGTTCTTTTTCCAATCATTTGGAAGTATGTGGAAAGTTATATTTTTAGTTTTAGGTTACAAATTCGATATAATAGTAATGATTTTCTTCTATATCTCTATGTAATTTGTTATTTTTCCTATAATATATGTTTATAACACTTAGGCTTATTAAGACTGAAGCCCAAACATCACATAGCTTCTAGTTAGTGAAAGCAGAATACAAAATTAGTCTGTCTCTTCTAAGGAACACATATCCAAAAAATTGTGATGCATTTTTTTATTTTTTTTTTTTTTTTTGATTTAGATATATGTGTTTTCTTAATTGATCCAGAGAGTGTTTTATAAATTCATTAAATTGAATTTTGGTTTGCAGAAGGACACTGGACTCAAAATATGACATAAGAACCACAAATAGCGAATTCAAAAATTTCAAATAAATTTTGGGAATATTGACTACATTATGCTGCCTGTTTTATCTCTTCCTGAAATCCTTCTTCCAGATGTGTTCCATAAAGTATCTACCATATTCTATTAAAATTTAATTCTACAGTAGTTAAGCTCACAGTATAATGTCAGGGTGTATCTACTGCATCTTCAATTATTCACACAGTCCATTTAATTCTGAACAGATTCCATCATCCATAATTTCAAATTGAATTCAACTAATGCTTTAGAGTCACCCTGAAAAAAGTAAAAAACATCAAGTATAATAAACTATAATTTGGTCTTATCAGCATGCGTGACCAGGGAATAATAGACAAAGAGGAATGGACTCTCATTAAATTTAAGCTTCTACTCCTTCTTACAGGACCCTTTTAATTTCTGTTTTCCAAGGAAGAACATATTATGACAGGATTGAGAGAGGATTCAACTATGTAAGACTGCAGGAAAGGTGCCTGGCATGTCAAAAGTCATAAAATCATCTGTGTGTTTGAATGTCTTATGTGTGTATGTGTAGAAGTCTATTATTCAAAATGTGACTAAAATACACCCCATGTCTATGGTTTCTCTGCATTGAGTTTCCATCAATATTATATTAATAGGAAATAAATTATCTGACAGAAATATAATTTCTTGATCAAATGTGATCCCCCATCATTGTATTCCCTGTGATATTTGCAGATAAATGAATTATCCAAAGGCAACATTGGAATCATGGAGCCAGTGAACAATGTGACAGAATTCCTTCTGTTTGGATTGACACTGAACTCAGATATGAAAAACTATTGTATTCATGTTTACACTCATCTACTTTCTCACCCTGGTGGGGAACCTCTGCATTGTACTGACCATACTCAACAGCCCACCCCTGGAATCCCCCATGTATTTGTTTCTGACTTTCTTGTCCTTTCTAGATGGTTCTTTTGCTTCTACTATAGTCCCAAAAATGATATTTGACTTACTCACTGAGAAGAAAACAGTCTCCTTCAGTGGGGGTATGACTCAGCTCATTATGGAGCATTTCTTTGGTGGAGCTGAAATAATCCTGCTCAATGTAATGACCTATGATCACTACGTGGCCATCTGTAGGCCCCTCCACTACCTGATCATAATGAACTGGCGGGTGTGTGGTCTCCTGGTGGTCATGTCCTGGGCTGGGAGATTTCTTCATGCTCTGATTCAAATCCTTTTTATTCTGTGGTTGCCCTTCTGTGGCCAAAATGCCATTGATCATTTCTTCTGTGATCTTTACCCTCTCATGAAACTCTCCTGCTCTGACACTCATGTGTTTGGACTCTTTGTTGCTGCCAACAGTGGGTTCATGTGCATGCTCAGTTTTTCTGTTCTTATCACCTCCTATGTCTTCATCCTTTGCTCCCTCAGAACTCACAGCTCTGAAGGACAGAAGAAGGCTTTTTCCACTTGTGTCTCACATATTGCTGTGGTTGTCTTATTCTTTGTACCCTGTATATTTATGTATCTTAGTCCCATGACCACCTTGTCCATTGATAAAGTAGTGGCTGTGTTTTATACCCATGTTAAACCCTTTAATCTATACCCTCAGAAATGCAGAGGTGAAAAATGCCATGAGGAAGTTCTGGCACCATAGAATTTTCTTGGGTAAAAATTCAGGTACATTGACAGGATAAACAAAATCTGATGATTTAAATACATGTGTGTTGAAAGCAAATGAATTTGGTAGCATTCCCACCTGTTCAGTTTTTTTGGAAGAGTTGAAACAATAATGATATTAGATATTCTTTAAATAAGCGGTTCTTAATCATTTTTGTGCCATGGACCCCTTTGCCAGTCAGGTGAAAACCACAGACCCCTTGCAAGTCCACACTATACTATGTATTATTTAGGAAATATATCACACCCACACCAAAATGTCCCCATAAGAATGTTTTTTTTTTATGAATTTCAATTCAAGTTCACTGACCCCTGGTTAAGAACCACTGCTTTAAATAATTGGTATAATTCAACTGTGAATTCATGTGGTCCTAGACTTTTGATTTTGGGGAAGTTTCTAAAGACTGTTTCAATTTCTTTTCTTCTGATTGGTTTGTTGAAGGTTTTATTTCTTCTACAATCTGTGTGGGGTTTTCATGTGATTCTACTAAGGAATTTGTCCATTTTATCTACATTATCTAGTTTGCAGCCCACAGTTGTTCATAGTATCCATTTATTATCTGTTTTATTTCTGTGGGGTTAGTGGCAATATCCTCTTTCTCATTTCTTATTTTATTTGTTGCATTTTTTTTTATTCTTAGTCATTCTATGCTTTGTCAATTTTGTTTATCTTCTTGAAGAACAAATTTGTAGCTTTCTTGATTGTTTCTTTTTTAAATTCTCCAGTTAATTTATTTCTGCTCTTATCTTTGTTTATTCCTTTTCTTCTGCTTGCTTGGGATTAGTTTGCTGTTCTTTTCCTAGTTCCTTAAGTTGTGCAGTTAGATATTTGATTTTAGCTCTTTCTTCTTCTTTAATGGAAGCATTGAGAACTATAAATTTCCCTTTCAGCACTCCATTCAGTTTATGCCATAAGTTTTCATATGTTTTGGCCTCATTTTCATTAGTCTCAAGGTATTTATTGATTTCTCTAGCATTTTTCCTATGACACATTGATTATTTAAGAATGTATTGTTTATCTCTATATATTTGTGAATTTTCCCTTTTTCTTCATGGTGTTCATTTCCAGCTTCATTCCAATATCATCAGAGAAAGTAATTTGTATAATTTCAAACTTAAAAAATTATTGAGATGTCACTTATGATCTAAAATATGGCCTATCATGGAGAATGATCCATGAACACTGGGGAAGAATGTATATCCTACTCTTTGGTATTTTAGTGTTCTATAAATGTCTTTTAGGTTTCATTTCATTTGTCATATTATTCAAGCTCTCTGTTCCTTATTAATCATTTCTCCAGAATTTCTATCCAATGGTGAGAGTGGTGTATTGAAGTCTCCAAATATTATTGTAGAGATGTCTATTTCTCCCTTCAGTTTTTCCTGCATAGGTCTCATGTGTTTTGGGGCACCTAGGTTAGGTACATAAATATTTGTTATTGCTATTTCTTCTTGGTGAATTATTAATTTTTAAAAATATAATAGCCTTCTTCATCTCTTAAAACAATTTTGCACTTAAAGTCTATTTTGGCCAATATTAGTATTGATATTACAGATCTTTTTGATTACTATTTGTGTGGAATATTTTTTTCAAACCATTCACTTTCAGCCTGATTGTGCCATTGCATCTAAGGTGCATCTCTTGAAAACAGCAAATGTTTTTTAGCTGTTAAAAAGTCCTTTATTGTAAAATTTTAAAATAAATAGAAAAATAGGTTGAAAGAAATTACAAATTTTAAACAAGAATGCAAGGCCAGGTTAGATTTTATATAATCAATTATTTTAAAAAGTATAGCAAGGAATATTTATAAATGTAAATAATTCAAATGTAATATAAAGTAATTATAATACCATTGTAATTTTTTTCACTTTTATTTTTTAAAAGATAATTCAATTACATAAAAGTTACAGAGAATTTATAGGGGATTCCTATACGGCCCCTTGCCACACCTCCCACATTTTCCTCACATTAGCAACATCTTTCATCAGTGTGGTACATTCATTGCAATTGATAAACACATTTTGGAGTATTGTCACTAAGCATGGATTATTGTTTACATTGTAGTTTACACCCTCTCCCATTCGACTCTATAGGTTATGTCCCGATATATAATGGCTTGTATCTGTCGTTGTAATGTCATTCAGAATGATGCCCAAGTCCCAAAAATGCCACCCTATTACACTTGTTTTTCCCTCTCCCTAATCCCAGAACATCCATGGGTCACTGTCTCCATAACCATCGTATTTCTTTCATTGCTAGAACCGCAATAAGTCTATAGTAAAATATTCATAAATTTATTTTAGTCCATAGTTCATTTCCCAAACCTGAGGACCCTGGGATGGTGATGCGCAGTCTACCATTAATTTAGAGGACTTCAATCCCAAACCTCCAATGGATGGGACTCTCTTGCTTGCAGTTTTAGGTACTCTCAGTTCATTTGTATGTTGTTTGTCCATCATCTCCTCCCCATTAGTTGTCCTGGGTGAGTCTATTAAACTGGAGAGTAGGTGTTGCAGCTGAGATTCAGGGCTCAGCTGGCATATGGACAGCTGAAAGGCTGAAAGATTTATTTATTTATTTATTTTTATAAATATCTTTTTTCTTTTTTTACATTTGGTTCCAAACACCTACTAGCAATACAGAGTCAAGCAATGTCTGCAAGTAACATAGTTTCCTGAATTCCTAGGACCCACACATGCACATTTTCTTTCTGAGATTGGTTCCAGGTACTCATACAGTGCAGTGAGTCTAGGTACTCATACAGCATACAGTGCTGCTTTTGTCAGTGCTGCACTGCCAGTTCAGTGTCATTGTATTGCAAAGCTTGGCCTTGCTCTAAGGGAGTCACAAATGACACAATTAATTAAAAGGAATTCATGCAACAGAAATTATATCAACTTTTAGGAAAATGAAAAAAATGAAAAGGATAAAGCTTTGATTTCAGATATCTTTTTTTGGAATACATATCATGTAATCTAAATTCATAGATAACATTTTAACTAGTCTTCTAAAAAGAGAGAAAACAGTATAAAAATATTCAAATGATTTCAATTTTTCCCCCTTCTTTTCAATGTTCTTTAGAGAGTTTCATGTACAATGCCATGTTCTCATTTCCTTTTCATTTACCAGTAATACATACTGTTTCTCAATTTCAAGCACAGATCTGTATTTTGATATTCTATTCCAGGACCTTGTATTTGATCTGACTTTTTCTACCTACATTCAATCAAGTAATGTTCTCATTTTGAGATGCTAATGTTCAGCTTTATATAACAGTTATTTGAGACCTGTGACAATTCCATTTACCTTATGGTAAATATTTCATTTTTTTAAAAGTCCCTTGCCTTACAGCTTAGTAAACTGTCACTGCTGATGCAGAATCATACAGTCATTTAAAACTCCTTTATTCTCTTCATTTTTTATTTTACATCATCTATCAGTCATTTAAACCCCTTTTTTCTAGCTTCCAATAATTGTTTTACACAATCCTCAAATAAGTACTAATTAAATGAATTCATTAATAGTTAAATATTTTAAACAGTTAATATCATTTTAATGTATTTCTTAAATGTATAAAACTATACAATGTTGTTCTCTATAATTACAGGTTTCTACTCAAGGAAAAGTTAGAAACCAAGTCTTTTCTATACTATAAAAGCATTTAGAGAATTTTAATAACAATGCAGTACCCATGATCCCATCAGACTTTATTTCATTTAATTATTCAAATCTTGTTTGTAGAACAACTTCTAGGAATGAAGAATTTTAGTACTGTTCTTTTCTTTGTATTGTATATTTGGAATTGATTCACTTGTTCATTTTATAACTATCTTTAGTTTATTTAAGTTACATCATTATAAATTCTTATTCAATATTAATCATATTCAATACCTGAAAATTTGTGCATGAATGTATTTTTTCTTTAATACATTAAAAACTTTAACATATTAAGGCAAAAGTTACAAATTCCTGTCCCTAGCTTAGAAATGAAACTGTATGTTTTAGAGTTGAGTAGCAAAGAGAATAAAAAATAAGAGCAACACTGTATAAAAATTAATACATTCAATTTAAAGTTCTCATCTTTAATAGTGTTAATATACTTATTCCACATTTTTTTCACTCTAATGGCCTTCTTTGTTTGAAAGGATGGTGATATAGATATTGTTTGTGTGTGCATTTATGTTTATATTTATTTGTGTGTGTATATATTTATGTATATATAATTTAAACACATGGCTATTCCATTAAAAAAAACAAAACTAATTTTCCTTGAAAGTCAATGCAAACAGGCAGGATAGTTGTTATGTTTTAAATTTCTGAAATAAATATTTCTGTAAGGTAAAAATGAATATTTAAATTGAGTAATTTTCATCTGTTTTACAGATAACTTCTTTACCATTATTGTTACAAACATAAACTTAAGGGTAAATAAGGTATTTTGTGATTATGACTCAAGTTAATTGTCAAACACTAATAGATTAAGTCAATTTTACCCTTACATATGCTCATGCCTTGAATATGAAATATTTCCATAAAATAATGATAATGAAGATGATAGCAGACCAGTCATCTTTAATTAGGCATACAGCTCTGATGGCTTGTTTGGGAGTTTGGATACTGGCCTGCTTGGCTGGCACAAAAAGATATGGGACAAAGTCAAGCCCTTTTCATACACATGAAAAGTGCTATATTCATGATCTCAACACCATCTGCTGGATATTATGGAGATGGAAATGGAGCAAGGTTTAATGTTTTTCTAATTCATTTTATTTTATTTCTTAAATATATATATATTTTAAAAGATGCTTAGATTACATAAATGTTACACAAAATTTACAAGGATTCCCATATTCCCCACCTCCCACACCTCCCATAACGTCCCACAAAAACATCTTTCACTAGTGTGGCGCATCACCTGCAATGGATATACACATCCTGGGGCTTTGCTATTAAGCATGGACCATAGTTCACATCGTAGACCACACTCTCTCCCACACAGTTCTGCATTTTATATGCTGATGTAAAATAGCTTATATCGGTCATTGTAATGTCACTCAGGATAATTCCCAAGTCCCAACAAAGCCCCTGTGTTACAACTGCTTTTGCCTTCCCTGCCTCAAAATTGTCCAGTGGCCACTGGCTCCACCTCACTGTTGTCATTTCTTCCATTACTTGAATCACAATATGTCTACAACAGAATACCAGTGAGTCTACTCTAGTCCATATCTCTTCCCCCAATCCTGAGGAGTTTAGGATGCTGATGTCCACTCCACCTCCAAGTGAGAGGGGGCTTATATCCCATGGGTATGATGGATGGGATTATCCTGCCTGCAGCTGAAGACTCTCTCCATTCACCGGGATGGCCATTGTCCATTATTATCTCCTCACCAGGTGATTTGGGTGAGTCCATTGAACTGTAGAGTAGGAGTTGCAGCTCCACCAAGATTCCAGGCACAGCTTGCACATGGGCAGGCCAAAGGCTCCAGTCCCTGGAAATGCACCTACAAACCACAGCATCACATATAGGTTTGAATAGAAGGGACTGATGGATAATGTGCAGGGGTGACTTATTTGAGTCCATCTCTGTCACTCTCAGGAGCACAGATTCCAAAGTATAGTCCACTGATAAGGCATCAATCTTTGGAGCTATACCTCCTTATATAGGACCTGAGTGTCTCCAGAACCCTCCAGAGCCCCTCTGTGTGGGGTGATATCCCCTTTGGTACAGTATGAGATTTTACTGAGGTGTGCATAAATGTTACCTCTGGGATGACCTCCTGACTGCTTTAGAAGTCTCCTAGCCACATGAAATCATTTGTCTTTACCTTTTCCCCCTTTTATTCAAGGTCTTTTTACAGTCTTTTTGCCAGCCAGCACTTGGTGTTAATCCCTCGTTGCCAGGGAGGCTTATCCCCAGGAGCCAGGTCCCATGCTGGGGGGAAAGTAATGCATTCATATGCTGAGTTTGGCTTAGAGAGAGGCTACATTTGAGCAACAAGGACGTTCTCAGGTGGCAACCCTTAGGCACCTCATAAGAGTAATGTTTCAATTACAAGAGCAAAGACACATAAGGCTAGTCATCAATAACAAGAACCCATCAGTGGACCCTCCTCCTTTGCCAGACACTGCCCCTGCACTCAGAGGACTGTTGCTGCTCCCTTGGAGAATATGGCAGAGTTCTCTAGGCTGGGAATTCAGTGTTCTCTTATTTATTGAGTGATTCTCCACCCATTGTTATCATGCCCAACCCCTTGTTCATTTGAACAATTATATATATCTGTCATGTATTTTCAGGTGAACTTCCTCCCATGAAACCCACATCCCAGATACCCCCTACCAGTGATCCTCTCCTGCCCCCATTGTAACACTACTGTGATCTAAACCTTCCCTGAAGATGAAGCCCATATAATAGCCAAATACAATAAATAGGAAAATGATATAATAATGTTACATTTAAATATAAGAGATAAAATACATGGAACCTTAAAAAGGAAAACACTCAAAATAAAATTAAATTAAAGGATTGTCATATCCAAAATGTGGGAAAAAATCTCTTGAATGTACACCTACCAATTCTAGTACTAATTATAGCTTCAAAAAGAAGGACAGAAGTGTCATGCATAGGGAAACCACTGTTGAGTCTAACTCAGTCACACTGGGGAGCATAAATACCAGTTTAGGGCCTAATGTGAAGGGGCCAAATTCCTAAGCTGTCTACCCTGGCTAAAGTGTCTGGATATCTTCATATCCCTTTGTAGCTTTCTTACTTGGGGTCATACCTACTTTGGCTGTCAATGAGATCCTGTTGAGATATGCATAAGTGCTACATCTCTGATGGCTTTCTGAGCCATAAAAACTCATTTGTTTTTACCTTTTTCCCCTTTTCCCCTTTTCATCAAGATGTGTTTTTTTCTGTTTTGTTTTGTTTTGTTTTTCCAGATGCATTGCTTCTTGGTACTTGGTAACAATCCCTTGGTTCCAGGGAGGCTCATCCCCAGGAATCATGTCCCACACTGAGGGGAAGTTATTGCATTTGTACGCTGAGTTTGGCTTAGAGAAAGGCCACTTTTCTGCAACAAGGAGGCTCTCTATAGGTAACTCTTAGGCCCCCTACATCACTAGGCTACGTTTCCATTTCAAGAGCAAAAGCTCATAAGCATAGTCATCAATATAAAGAGTCCTTCAATGGACCATCCTCCTTCACAAGTCATTATCCCTTTACATGGGACATTCTTGTTTCTCCATTAGAGAATGTGGCAGAGCTCCCCCAAGTGGGAATTTGATATTCTTTTGCTTATTGTGAAATCTCCACCCACTGTAACAATACCCCATGAACATTTGAACACATTCATATGACTTCTTCCCATGTATTCCCCTTCATTGACACCCCACACCAATGATCCTCCCCTGCCACTGCTGTAACCCTTCTGTGATCTAAAATTTCTTAAAAAATGAAGCCAATATACCAGCCAAATATAATTAATATGAAATTGAAATAGTAATGATAATTTTATACATAAAATTAAAATACAGAAAAAATTAATAAAAAAGAAAAATAGAATAATATCTTAAAAATTGGAATATTAAAAAATAATGTAAAATATTTGAATAAAAAACTTTTATTTTCACATTTTGCCTTTCATCACTGTAAGACTGTTGTCCTATAAGTACAGTGGTATTTTCTTCCATTTATTCCCCAGTGTTTTATTTTTTTAAATTTTTTTCTTTGAAGAAGTTTTAGGTAACAATAGAGTCACATACAAAATACAAGGGAATCTCATATACTTAACATCCTTCCCCTTTTCCCCTTTCCCCCATAAATAATATTTTATATGTGGATGGTATATTTGTTACAATTGATCCATAAATATTGAAACATAGCTACTAACCATTGTCAATTGTTCACATTATGGTTTGTATTTTTGACCACATACTTTTATAAGATCTGATAAAATTGAACATGGCCTCTATCCCTTTTTGCAATATCATGTAGAACACTTCCATCACCCCCAGAATGCCCCTTTTCTACCTATTTTATTCCTCCCTCCCCCTCCACTTCAGGCCCATGGAGACCACCAGACTTTACTCCTTGAAGGACAAGATTCATAGTTACTTTCATCTCCACTGAGGGCCGGACACACTGGTCTGCCTCTCCTTTTAAGCACTCCTGATGCTCTCAATTGACTCATGTCCCTTTGTTTGAGAACATAGTCGACCTCCCGAGGATGGAAATCCAACACCTTCCTTCTCATTATGTGAGTCTCTACCCACTGATGAAACACACTATGCCAAAATGATCACTCACGCTCCCTAGAAGCCTACCCCAGGTATGCCTGGTCTGAATATCTTTTTAAACCATTCACATTCAATATGATTGTAACCTTGCATCTGAGGTGGGTCTCTTGAAAACAGCATATGTTTTATACTTTCTGTCAGCCTCTGTCTTTTGGTTGGGGAGTTCAACCATTATTGTTCAATTTTATTACTTATATCCTCAAACTTAAACAATTTGTGCCACAAATTCATTTGTTAAGTAGGTGAAAATGTGGCCTACTCAACGGAAGAAAATTTTTGGAAACTATATATTCATTAAGTATTTGATTTCCATATTATATAATGAGATCATACAACTCACAGATAAAAACACAAGTTATCCTTTTAAAAATATAGTAGAAGACTAGCATAGACACTTTTCCAAAGACAAAATACAAATGGCCATAAAGCACATAAAAATATGCTCAACATTAGTAGCTATTAGAGAAATGCAGATCAAAACTACAATGAATTATCTTTTCATGCCTTACAGAATGGCCATTATTAAAAAAGAGAGAGAGACACAGAAAGAGAGAAAACTACAAGTGTTGGAAAGAATGCAGTGAAAGAGGAATGCTCCTTCATTGCTGGTCAGAGCATAAAATGGTGCAGTTTCTTTGGAAGACAGTTTGACTATTCCTCAGTAAGCTAAATATAGACTGCCATATGATACTTTCATAATTTGGTAAGCTGCCTTTTGTCTGTTATCTTATTTTATGAAGTTGAAATAAAGTTTAAAAAAACAACCTATTTCTAAAAGATGGGCAAAAGACTTGAACAGGCTCCTATATAAGAAGATATACAAATGGCCAGAAAGCACATGAAAAGATATTACACATCATAAGCCTTCAGGGTAATGCAAATCCAAACCACAATGAGATACCATTCCAGACCTATTATAATGGCTGCTATTTAAAAAAAAAAAAATGGCACAAAAAAATAAAATAAATAAATTACATGTGGTGGGAGGTGTGGGAGGTGGGCAACATGGGAATCCCAGTGGGTTCCATGTAATTTTTTGGGTAATCTAAGCACCTCTTAAAATATATGTATATATATATATAAATAACATTTTTGTAAGCAAATACACATATATGCATATATATTTATATATTATTTTGCAAATGTTTGTATGTATTGTGAGAATTTTTATTTTTACCCACAATAAAAATAAATTTAAATAAAATTACAACGAAAAAGAAAAAAGAAAAAAAACCAAAAGGAACAAAAAAGAAAAAAATAGACAAAATGAAAAAGAGGAAAAAAGGCAAAAAACAAAAACAAAACAAAATGGAAAATAACAAGGTTTGGAGAGGATGCAAAGAAATAGGAATACTTATTTTTTGCTGGTAGGAATGTAAAATGGTGCAGCCTTCATTGAAGACCTTATGGTGGTTCCTTTGAAAGATAAGTTTAGAACGGCCATATGTTCAGCCAATCACATTACTGAATATGTAACCCAAAGAATTGAAAGCAAGGAATCAAAGAGATATTTGCACACAAATGTTCATAACAGCGTTATTCAAAATTGTCAAAAGATGGACACAACCTATGAATCCACCAATCAGAATGGATGAACAAAATGTGTTATATACATACAATGGAAATATTATTCAGCCACAAAAAGGAATGAACTCCTGAAAAATATGACAACAGTGATGAATCTTGAAGAGATCCTATTGAGTCAAATAAGTCAGACACAAAAGAACAAATATTCTATGATCTTACTGATTTGAAACAATTGGAAGAGCAAACTCTTTGAGCCAGAGTCTAGAACATACATTATTAGGAGATGGGATGGGGATAGGGAATGGGAAGTTAAGGCTTAAAATGTACAGGTTTCCTATTTGGAATGATGGACATGTTTTGGTTATGGATGGCGGTGATGGAAGCACAACTTTCTGAATATGAAAAATGTGCAAATGTAAGATTGTCTATATGGTAACAGAATTTTTTAAAAAAATTATGGAACAACACTACACAAAAATCGAACCCTATATTTAAAACATGGACTTTAGGTAATAGTTCGATTATAAAAATGTACTACCATCAATTGTAACAAATATTCCACACCAAAGCAAGTTATTGGTGGTAGGATGTTATAAGGGAATCCTGTATATTATACATGATCACTCTGTAAACCCAAAACTTCTGTAACAAAGTAGAATAAATAAATAATGAAATTTAAATCTTTCTTGTGCTTGAGTTTTTTAACATCCAGAATAAAGCACTCCCCTGCCACAATGAGTCATTCTCTTATGAATTTTTTTCATTATTGTTTAATTTTTTCTCTGTCTCAATTTATCCTGATTATTTATCTCTTTAGTATTTATTGACAATCTTACACCACCAGAAAATATTTTAAAATGTATGTTCTTTCACAGCAAGTTTAGGATTCCACATCCTAGACTAATATTATTCAATAGTTTTTCTTAGTATCAGATTCTTTTGTTAAGCCAACAAGCTGAAAATTTGGCCTTACAGGGATTCATGTGGTGAGCATTAGGCTGCTTTTTGGACAAAGCCTTCATAAAGATTCAGTTAAAAAAATTGCTGAGCCATTTTTACCAACCTCAAATTGAAACCATGGCAAAGGAAGAATCTTGTAATTAAGCTGTTGTTCTTCCTCTGAGAAGGCATTTTGCAAATTTATCACCATTTTTTTATAGCAAAGGAGAAAGTAACTTTTTAACCCACATTTCTATTAAATTTTCTTATTCCTTATTTGCCTGTTCTAGTCATATTACCTATCTGGTCACTATAGGTCAGTGTTTACACTTTCTTCTACACCCACCTAGGCCTGGGCTATATGCAGTACCAAAACTGGCTACAAGAGTTAGAAGAGACCCAGAACACTCTATGAGGAGGTTTGTGTAGTGTGGAGTAAAGGTGTTCAGTGGGTTTGGGCTCCCCTGGCTACTGTGGGGCAGTCTGTCTTAGCACTTACCTGAACACTTCTGCTGAATTCCTTGTTCCTCTATGTATGTCCTATATTCAGCCCATAGATTTTGGAAGAGAAAACTCTGCCAAGCCCTGAGACAGTGAAGGAGGGCATTCTTCAAAGGTTCTGAGACTGACTGGGAACTTCTGACTTCGAGAATGTCCTCTATAGGAAAACTAAGGACTTGGAGTTAAGTTTTGGTTTCCTTAGCCAGTTTTTGTGAGAATTGCCTTTGACTGAACCACTAGAGAATGGAAAAGGGTACAGAGCTATAGCCACCCAAGACATACCAGATATCCTCCAAGAGCAGGTTGGCTTCCCAGCTACACATCTTAGGAAGGTGAATCTATCCTTTTGTCTTACTGGTTTTTCTTGTTGAATTCATTTCATTTTATTTTTCCAATAATCATAAACCATCTGGCTATTTTCCATATTTTCAGGGTCTCTAGGGAAACAGACACACTTTGATGATTTCAGAGCAGTCATAGACCATGAAATCATGGCATTGAGTGTGGTGAGTTCAGACAAATTATATTTATATTAACATCCAAATTTGAAGAGAATATGTATTTCTTTAGGTCTCAAACACTGTATTAGATATAAAGAAAAAATAAAAACTTTGTTGCAAAGTTCTAAAAAAATGTAGGCTCTGGAGCCAAATTTCATGGGTCCAAATACTACCACAGCATGGGGGAATGGGGAATTATTGTTTAATGATTGCAGATCTTATTATTGGGGTGTTTTTAAAATTTTGGTAATGAATAGTAGTGATGGTAGCCCAACATTGTGAATGTAATTAATGCCATTAAATTGTATCCCTGAAAGTGATTAAAGTGGAAAATTTGTATTTGTATATATTTGTTATTATGAAAAAATGTATAAATATCCAAACTTAAGCTTTCACTACCTTTGTGACATTAAAGAAGTTCCTTAAATTATTCAAACTTCAGCTACTCTTCTGCAAAGTGGGAATAATAATGTGTATATCATAAGTTTCTGAGAGGATTAAAAAAGATAATGCTTTCAAAGTATCTAAATATTGTATTATATAAATAATAGCTTTTATTATAATTAATAATTATTGTGATAGTTTCCTTCTTTTTCATAAAAAAGTCTTTAAATTTTGTGTATTTTTGTTAATCTGATTTTGATTTAGCTGATATTCAGACTTCTAAGGTGAATTTTTTGGTGTTCCTTTCATCCATCTTGCAGTAATTTTTATTAGATTTATTCTGAGAAAGATATGCATTTCTTTTAGTCTCTTAATATAATATCCACATACAATTGAATAAAAAATACAAATAACAAATTTTTTTAGGTCAGGTAGGATATGGTCACTGATGAAGAAGTGAGGGAAACAACAAAAACAATGAGATTTACTAATCACACATTGAGTAGTAGGCATTTTACTGGATGCCTACACACATTACCTCATTTACAGTTAAAATAACCTTATGTGAAAGTGGATGTATCTCAGTAGTTGAGCACCTGCTTCCATGTACAAGGTCTGGGGCTCAATCCCAGCACCTCCTAAAAATAACACACTATGAAATAGGTACTACCTTTTTATTGTACATATGAACCAAGATTAAAAGAAGCTTGAGATGATTTGAAATATATGCCAGTGGCATAAACTAGTAACATGGAATTCAGTCCCAGTTCTGATATCTCCAGATCCTCAAATCCTCCCCCATCATCTGAAACTTTGTTCACTAGGAAACTTCAAGAGGCTGGATAATGCCCTGAAGTTGAAAAATATCCTTGCCTGAAGCTCAAAGAAAGTTATGTGACATAGGAAAATTAGATGAAGACATTAATCCAACTGTTAAATAAGCTCAAAGAACAAAAGAATATCATATCTAAAGAACTAAAGGAAACCAGAAGAAGCATGTCCCACCATAATAGGTAAGATCAATAAGTAGAAATTTTAAAACGGGAACAATTGGAAAATCTGGAGTGGAGAGTGCAATTCTGGCAACAACAACAACAACAACAAAAATTAAAAGTGTTCAACAACAGATTTGAAAATGTAAAATAAAGAATCAGTGAACTTGAAAATAGGTCAATTGAGCTTTTCCAATCTGAAGAGTTAAAAAGGGGATGAAGAAAAATTAACAGAGCCTTAGAGATGGTGGAACATAATCAAGTTTACTAGCACATGACTAACAGGAATCCCAGATGGAGAGGAGTAAAATGAAGACAGAAAGAATGTTTGAAGAAATAATGACCAAAAACACCTTAAATTTCATTAACTATGTGAATCTATACATCTAAGAATTTCAATGTACTCCATGTAGGAAAAACTTAAAGAGGTCCACAATGTGAATCATTATAATCAAGATTTCAAAAGTCTGAGTAAAGAGAGAAACTTCAATGGAGAAAGAGAGAATCAAATTTTCAGTTACAAGGGAAATTTAGTAAGATTAATGAATAATTTCTCTTTAGAAAGCATGGAGACCACAAGGCAGTAGGATTGCATGCTTAAAGTGCTGAAAGAAGACAACTGCCAACCAAAATTCTGTATCTGGCAAAACTATGCTTCAAGTATATAAGAGAAATTAGTATATTTCCAGAAAAACAATTGCTGAAGGTGTTCATTGTTAATAGCCCTGATATACAAGAAAAGATAAAGGGATTCCTGCAGGCTGAAATAAGAAGACACTAGACAGAAATTATATGACATTTGGAGAAATAATGAGCACCAGTTCCTACTTAGGTTAGTTTACAAGCCACTATTTTTGTTTTTGGATTTGTGACTACTTTTTTGCTATATGATTTAAAAGACATTGCGTGAAATACTACCAAAAAGAGAGATGAGGTAGCTATATTAATCTTAGTCAAAGTATACTTTAGGAAAAAACTTATCCCAAGAGAAAAATGCCATTATATAATGTAAAGGCATCAATCCATTAAGATAATATAAAATGTATAAACATACAGGCACATAAAAATAAATCCTAAGATTTCCGGTAATATGGCATCTGAGTAAGTAGTCAGGGCTCAACTCTATCACACACAAAAATGGAGGAAAGGCAAAAAGTTACCCAGGGGATTTGTTTTGGGGATATGCAGACCAGGAGAGTGCTGTACATCATGCAGGAGGGGAAGGGACAGGGAGACAAAGAGGCCAAAGGAAAACCATGAATTTCTCACCCAGGTGGTTGGGAAGGCCACATATATCTGCCCCCCTCCCCAGCAAGCCAAATAGCTTCAGTAAAACCCTTGGCTCATTGCAGCCAACTCAGTGAGTCAAGACTATTCCCTGGAAGGAAGAGGGGTCTGACAGAGAACAGAAAGTGGTTTCTCTTCAGGAAGTTTAGCCAGATAGGTGTCTTTTTTTTTTTTTTTTTTATATGCATATATGTGTATTTGCTTACAAAAATGTTATATATATATATATATATATATATATATATATATATACACATATATTTTAAGAGGTGATTAGATTACCTAAAATATTACACGGAACCTACTGGGATTCCCATGTTGCCCACCTCCCACACCTCCCACCACATCCAACACAAACATCTCCCACAGTGTGGCCCACCAACCTCAATGAGCTTACAAATCCTGGAGACTTGCCACCAACCATAGACCACAGTTCACACTGTAGACCACACTCTCTCCCACTCAGTTATGAGTGGTGTGTGCTGATTTAAAATGGCCTGCATCCATTGCCACAACAGTACTCAGGACAACCTCCAACTCCCAAAGAAGCCCCTGTATTTCAACTGCTCATCCCCTCCCTACCCAAAAACTGTCAAGTGGCCACTGGCTCCACCTCATTGTTATAATTTCTTGCATTGCAAGAATCACCATATGTGAGCAAGAGAATACCATCAAGTCCACTCTAGTCCATAGTTCTTCCCCCAATCCAGAGGCGACTGGGATGGTGATGTTCACTCCAACTCCAAGTGAGAGAGGGCTTATATCCCATGGATATGGTGGGTGGGATGATCCTGCCTGCAGATGTAGGCCCTCTCCATTCCCTGGGATGGCCATTTCAGATAGGTGCCTTTTGAATCTCAAAAAAAGAACAATCGGCAGCACTGATGCAGCCCCAGGGATATGGAAAGGGGTTCTGATCAGCCAGGGTGTCACACCCAGCTGCCACACTGGTTGAAAGAGAAACTAGGTGAGTGAGGAGGTAGGGGGAGACAGACACCTAACCAGCCCAAGAGAGAAGGAAGCCAGGAATGACAGCAGGCAAACTGTTAGAAGCACAACTTGCCTAAGGGAAAATAGGCCTGGGAGAGCCAGATAAGCTTTACAAAGCCTACCTAACCTGTGAAGTGGATTTAGTTCATGTAGGAATGCCTGCCTCACATAGACTAAGTCTCTGGTTCCATTCCAGGTACTTACTAACAGAAAGTTTCCAGAAGAGATCCACCAGGTTGTCAGGCACCAACTTGTTACCTTGGCAGGGAACATACAAAGTAAGATTTTTTGTTTTAGGTTTTTTGATCTGTTATTTTATATTTTATATTATTATTACTGTTTTTATTTAACTTTATTACTCTTTATTTTATTCTCTAAAACTAGGTACCTTACTTGTGGAAGGCAGGCTCCAGGGTGATTGATTGATGAGCACCAGCAGCCTGAGATTGTTCCTAGGGGCCTAAGAGGGAAGCCTGTTTAACCTGGGTTGTCTTTTGTTTTATGTTGTTGTTTTTTTCCTTTTCTTTGTTTCCATTTTTTCTTTTCCTTTTTTATTCACCTTAGTTTCTTTATTTCTGCTGTTTCTACCATTTTTCCCTCTTCTGTTGCTTTTCTTTCATTCAACCTCCTCTTGTTTGGTCTTCATTTTTTTCTTCCTCTTCTCACCTTTTGAGTCTTTTATTTTATTCAATTATTTTCTTGTTTCATTCTTTTATTCCACCTCTTTTATTCTTAATGTTTTGTATTTTTTAATGATTTTCACACTTATTACTAATTTTTCCTGACTCTTTTATGGTTCCTTTTGTATATTCCTTTTTTATTTTTACTATTACTCTTTTACTAGTCTTCTCTCTTTCCTTTTCTATGTTCTTAACATATTTTAAAGGGAACACAGACACGTAAAAGGATGTAGAATAAGTGGAACCAAGTGTCAAAAAGGAAACTTAACACAAAGTAAAACAAAATAAATTCTTAAAGTAGAAAGAGAAGCAAACCGTCTGAATAAGCCCATCAAAATAAACAGATGCTTAGAAAACAAGAAATAATTATAAGCTATACTAAGAAACAAGAAGACACGGCCAAGTCTAATGAACAAACTAAAAATCAGGAGAAGATGCAGAATGTGGAACAACTAATCAAGGATGCCCAAACAAATACCATGAATGAACTTAATGAAGTGAAAGAAAAGATAATGATTATTAAAAAGACACTGGTAGAAAATATTGAAGAAATCATAAACATACATAAAAAGATAGCAGATATAATGGGAATGAATGGCACAATGCAAGGAATCAAAAATATCCTGGGAGCATGTAACAGTAGATTTGAACAGGCATAGGAAAAAATTGTGACAAAGATAATACATCTGAAAAAGGACAGATAGTAGAAAAGATAGATAAAAAGGTAGAAAAAATTCATCAGGGGCTGAGAAAATTGAATCACAAAGTAAAAATTGCACAGACATATGCATTATAAGCATCCCAGAGGGAGAAGAGAAGCAAAAGGGGCAGAGAGTTCAAGGAAATAATAACTGAAAATTTCCCAACTCTTTTGAGAGACGTGGAAGTACATGTCCAGGAAGAACAGCACACTCCAAACAGTATAAATCCTAACATGTCTAAACCAAGACCTATATTGTCAAATTGTCCAATGCTCAAGCAAAGAGAGAATACTGCAAGCAGCAAGAGAAAAGATATTCATTACATAAAATGGAAGTTTGATAAGATTAAGTGCTGGTTTCTCATTTGAAACCATGGAGGTAAGGAGACTATGGTATGACATTGTTAAGTTGCTAAAAGAGAAAAATACTGCCAGCCAAGAATTCTGTATCCAGCAAAGGTAGCATTGAAAAATGAGGGAGAGCTCAAAATATTCACAGATAAACAGAAGTTAAGAGTTTGACAACAAGAAACCTGCTCTTCAAAAAATAAAGGGAGTTCTGCAAGTTGAAAGGAAAAAACAGGAGAGAGAGGATTGGAGGGGAGTGTAGAAAGGAAGATTATTATTAAGAATAACTAAAAATATAAAAAGAAAAATAGAAACAAATTATGATATATATAAACTTAAAGAAAATATGGCTAATATAAGAAATGCCATGACAGTAGTAACATTGAATGTTAATGGATTGAACTCTCAAATCAAAAGACACAGATTGGCAGAATGGATAAGGAAATATGGCCAATCTATATGTTGTCTACAAGAAACTCAGCTTAAACCCAGGGATGCAAGGCAGTTGCAAGTAAATGGTTGGAAAATGATGTTATATCCAAACAATAATCAAAACAGGGCAGGAGTAGCAAAAGAGACTTTAAATTCAAGACTATTGTAAGAGACAAAGAAGGACACTATATATTAATAAAGGGGGTAATATATCATGAAGAAAAAACAATCATAAACATTTACTCATCAAACCATGGTGTCCAAAAATACTTGAGGCAAACTAAAACCTAAGTGGAGAAATATATGACTTTACAATTACAGTATGGGACTTTAATACATCATTAACAACATTATACAGAACATCTCGATGGAGGTTAGCTAAAGAAACAGAGACCGTGAATAATACATTAGAGGATATAGAACTAATAGACATATACAAAATATTATACCAGAATAAAACAGGATATACTTTCTTCTAGAGCACACATGAATTATTCTCCAAGATATATCACATGCTAGGTCACAGAACAAGTCTCAATGAATTCATAAATTTTGAAATTATACAAAGTAATTTCTCTGACCACAATGGAATGAAGCAGGAAATTAGTAAAGGGTAGAGAACCAGAATAGGTACAAATATAAGGAAGTTAAACAACATACTCTTAGATAAAAAATGGGTTAAAGACTAAATTGCAAAAGAAATCAGTAACTACCTTGAAACAAATGAAAGTGAGAACAGAACAAATCACAATCTATACCCTGCAGTAATAACAGTGCTAAGAGGGAAATTTATACTCATAAATGCCTACATTAAAAAAAGAAGAGCTAAAATCAAAGACCTAACTGAAAACCTGGAGGAAATAGAAAAGAAACTCAGTAAACTAATACCAAAGCAAGCAGAAATAAAGAAGTAACAAAGATTAAAGCAGAGCTAAATGAAATTGAGAATTAAAAAACAAGAAGAGCTTAACAAAAACAAATGATGGTTCATTAAGAAGATTAATGAAATTGACAAAACCTTAGCTAGCCTATAAAAGAGACAAAAGAAGAAGATGTAAATACATAAAATAAAAAATGAGGAATGGGAATGCCACAGAACTAGAGGATTATAAGAAGACAGTTTGAAAAATTGTGTATGCCACAAGATGGATAAATGAGATCATATGGACAAATTTCTAGAAACACACAAGGAGCCTACATTAACAAAAGAATGAATTGATGAACACAATAGATCAATCAAAAGTAATGAGACTGAATTAGTCATCAAAAACCTCCCAACTAAGAAGAACCCAGGACCAGATGTCTTCACTGGACAATTCTACCAATCATTCCAAAAATAACTAACATCAATCGTACTTAAGCTCTTCCAAAAAAAAAAAAAAAAAAAAATAGAAGTGGGGGAACATTGCCTAGCTCATTCTTTCAGGCCAACATCACCATATTACCACAGCCACATATAGACATCAAAAGAAAAGAAAACTACAGACCAATCTCCCTAATGAACCTGAGTGCTAAAATCCCTGGTGTGCAAAGATTTTTCAACATAAGAAAATCAATCAATGTTTTACATCACATTAAATGATTGAAAGAAAAATGTCTCATGATCATCTCAATTGAAGCAGAGAAAGCATTTGTCAAAATACAGCTTCCTTTATTATAAAAACACTATAAAAGATAGGAATAGAAGGAAATTTCCTCAACATGATAAAGGGTATATGTGAAAATCCACAGCTAACATCATATTCACTGATGAGATGTTAAGGATTTCCCTCTAGGATCTGGAACAAGACAAGGATACTCACTCTCGCTGCTCTTATTTAACATCATTTCATATTACTTGCTTGAACATTGAGGCAAGAAAAAGATATAAAAAGCACCCAAATTGTAAAGGAAAGAGGAAAATTTCACCATTTGCAGATAACAGGATCCTACACATAGAAAGCCCTGAGAAATCTACAACAAAACTTCTTGAGCTGATAACCAAGTTCAGAAAGTGCAGAATATAAGATCAAAATGCAAAAATCAGTAGCATTTCTCTACACCAATAATAAGCAATTTGAGGAGGAAACCAGAAAAAAAAATCCATTTACAATAGCAACTAAAAGAATCAAATACCTAGTAATAAACTTAACTAAAGATGTAAAGGACTTTTACACAGAAAACTACACAACATTATTAAAGGAAATCAAAATAGAACTCAATAAATGGAAGAATATTCCCTGTTTAAGGTTTGGAAGACTAAACATCATTAAGATGTCTGTCCTACCACAATTGATTTACAGATTTAACGCAATCCCTATAAAAAATATGAAGGCATTTTTTACTGAATTGGAAAAGCTAAGTATGAAATTTCTTTGGAAGGACAGGGGACCCCAAAAAGACAGAAACATATAGAAAAAGAAAAATGAAATTGGAGGGATCCTGCTACCTGTCTTTAAAGCATACTACAAAACTACTGTGGTCAAAACTGCATGGTATCAGCATATATGTAGAAATACAGAACAGTGGAATCAAATTGAGAGTTATGATATAGATCATTGCATACACGATCAACTTATATTGGGCAAGGCCACAAACACCACTCAATTAGTGCAAAATGGCATCTTGAACAAATGTTTCTTGGAGAACTGGTTATCCAAGTTCAAAAGAATGATAGAGGATCACCATCTCATAGAAAATTAACCATCTCATACAAAAAGTAACTAAAGATGGATCAAAGACTTAAATATAAAAGCCAAGATCATATAGCTCCTAGAAGATAATGGAGGGAAGCACCTGTGAGATCTTGTAGTAGGAAATGGTTTCATAAAATTTATACACAAACCATGAGCAATGAAACAAAAAATAGATAAAAGCGACCTCCTCAAAATTAAAAAAAAAAAAAAAAGTGCTTCACTGATGTTTGTCAAGAAAGTGAAAAAGCAGCATACTCAATGGGAGAAAATATTTGGGAACCATTTATCCAATAAAGGCCTAATATCCAGCATATATTAAGAAATCCTACATCTTGAATATAAAAAGAGAAGCAATCTATTTTAAAAATGGGCAAGATATTTGGACAGACTCTTTTCCAAAGAAGAAATACAAATGGTTAAAAAGCACATTGCTACCTATCAGGGAAACATAAATCAAAATTACAATGAAATATCATCTTACACCTAATAGGCTGGTGGCTATTAGATAAAAACCACAGAGAACTACAACTGTTGGAGAGGATGTGGAGGAAAGGGAACACTCATCCACTGCTGGTGGGAAAGCAAATGGTGTGGCCATTATGAAGAACACTTTGGTCATTCCTCAGGAAACTAACTTTAGAACTTCCATATGATCCAGCAATCCCACTTCCGTGTTCAAAATCTAGAATAAGTAAAATCAAGGTACAGCAGTTTGAGATCATTTATGAATGATTATATTTGTAAAATTATTTTTGTAAACTAATATATTCTTCTGGGCATGATAACCTCTGAATGCATTAGATTCAGTTGACATGTCTTCATTAAATTACCTGTTAAGAATAGGGCTTTGATTAGACCACTTCAGAAGGATATAACTCAAATTGAGTCCCCACCCACTTGGTGGGCTGATATAGATGGACAGTCACTCAAGAAGACACACAGGAAGAGAGAAAGCTCTGTTATGTTTGATCCTGCTACCCCAGGGTGAGATGATCCATTCACCTGATAGTTTGCAGCAGAAGAGAACAGAGAAGCTGAGCAGTTGAGAAGGTCCATAAAGAAATGAGCCATATGCCAGAAAATGATATAGGAAGCCCTGAATGACCAAGCAAAGATCATTACCATCTTGCTTTAATATGTGACAAATGACTTTGGTAAGAAAGCAGTCTTCAGATGGACTCCATAGGGCCTTGTAACTAAGATTTCACCCCAAATAAAAACCTTTTATAAAAGCCAACCGATATCTGCTACTTTGCATAAGCACCGCTTTGACAGATGAATACAGAATTTGGTACTGGTAGTAGGGTACAGTCTGATGCAATTACCAAAAATGCTGGAACAGTTTTATAAATGTTCAAGGGATATTTTTTTGGAGGAATTGTAAGATTCTTGATAGAAAAGGCCTAGATTGCTTTGAAGAGACTGTTGGTAGGAATATGGATGTTAAAGAGACTTTTGATGAGGTTTTAGAAGAAGATGATGAAACTACTATTGGAAAGTGGAGAAAAGGCTATCTGTGTTTTAAAGTTGCAGAGAATTTTGCATGATTGACTCCTGATGTTATATGGAAAGAAGAATTTGAAAATGATGAGTTCAGACATTAAGCCAAGGAGATTTTCAAACTAAATGTGGAAAAATGCAGTCTGGCTTCTCTTTGCAGCCTATAGTAAATTGCTAAATGAAAGAGATAAGCTGAGAACTGAATTGTTGGGTACAAAGAAACCAGAAACTGATTCCAGAAATTCAAAGCCTCTGGAAATCAAACCCCCAGCTGATAGTGCCTTGTCTGAGGAATTAACTAAACTTGGAACTTGAAGTAAGGATTGAAAATTCAATTATTCAGGAAAGACTTGTGGAAAATCTTACTGTCTGAGGGCTTACACCTCTGCTTCCTGCCTGCTAAACCAACAAGAATTTGCAAGATCTATATGAACAAAACCACTGTCAGCCTGGACTAAAAGTGACAGAGAAGGGAGAGATGGAAGTGAAAACAGCTTTAAGAGAAAAACCACGGAAACTGAGGTCTGGAATTAAGACATCTTGGGCTGAGAGAGGAAACCCACTCATATAGAGAGAGGGTGAGTTTGCCCCAGCATGTGAGGAGGGAGGATATTCCAGCCTGTTGTTCAGGGAACATTTTGCCATCCCAAGCTATAGAGAGGTTGGAGCACATTCCCCAGGCTAGGGAAAGTGAGGTCACCACCCCAGTGCTCTGAGAGTGGTGGACCTTTTTCCTAAGGGTTGGCAAGAGTGAGGTCAACACTCCATTTCTCTGAGAATGGTGGGTCTGTTCCACATAGATGAGGGAAGGCAAGGTCACAACCTCACTGTTCTGAGGAGATTGGGCCAGAGATTATGGAGAATGTTGCCACCACCTCACTGTACTAAGGGAGTTGAAAATACTCCAGAGGTTGAGTGAAATGTGGCCATCACCCTAATGTTCTTGGAGGGTGAAGTCTGGAGCTTCGTCACCACCCAGATGTTTGGTGAGGGTGGAACCAAGAAAATGGCCATTGGGCAAGCCTGTGGAAAAGATGGGGCCACATGAGGCCACAAGAAGGAGAAGAAACCATCTTCTCAAGAATAACTCTCAGACTTTGAGGCCAACTGGAGTATTCCCTGCAGGGTTTTGAACATTTGGAGACCTGTGATGCGATGTTTCCCTCCCAAATTCTACTTGTGGTAATGCAAATATTTATCCTGTCAGTCCATCTGTATATTGGAAGCAGATAAATTGTTTTCTAAGTTTCACATATCCACAGCCAGAGTGATTTTACCCCGGACAAACTGTATTTCTATATCTGTGATGTGATTTTGTACTTAGCATTGCTAACTGAAAGGATTTATGGGTTTTTTTTTTAATATTTTAATGTCTTTTTGGGATTCAGAGGGTGGAGTTTGGCAGTTTGAGATTATTTATGAATCCCCTACCAAAAAAGATTATGTTTGTAAATTAATCTATTCTTCTGAGTATGATACCATTTAATGCATTAGACTCAGCTGACATGTCTTGAGGGCCTTAATTTGACCACATTAGAAGAGCATGATTCAGATTGAGTTCGCCCCCCCACCCTCCCCCCGCTTGTTGGGCTGATATAAATGTACACATACTTCCGAAGAAACATAGGAAAAGAGAGCTCTGTCATGTTTGATCCTGGGGACCTGGGGAGAGAGAAGCCATTTGCCTGAGACTTTGCATCTGAAGAGAAAAGAGCAGCTGAGAGGCCCAGAAAGAAATAAGCCTTATGCCAGAAACTGATATAGTGGCCCTGGGAGACCAGGCAGATTTTGCCTACCATCTTGCTTCAACATGTGGCAACTGACTTTTGTGCAAAAGCAGTCTTAAGTTGTACTCAAGGGCCTTGTAACTGTAAGTTTTTACCACAAATAAAAACCGTTTATAAAAGCCAATGGATTTCTGGTGCTTTGCATCAGCACCCCTTTGACAGACGAATACACAGGGACGTGAACAGATATACGCACACCAATGTTCATAGCAATATTATTTTTGCCAGAAGTTGGAAGCAATTTAAGTGTCCATCGATAGATGAATGGATAACAAATTGTGGTATATATATAAAATGGAATATTGCTTAGCTGTAAGAAGGAATGTCCTATTCTTTTTGTGTTTTTTTTTTCTTTGTTTGTTTAATGTTTTTAGATGCAGTACTAACACATGGGACAACATGGATGAATCTTGAAGACTTTATGTTGAGTGAAGTAAGCCAGTCATTGAAGGACAAACATCACATGACATCACAGATATGACCTAAGCAAATTGAGAAAACTCACAAAGGTAGAATCTTGAAGGTAGGTTATCAGGAGACAGAAAAGGAATAGAGTGTGGTGAGCCAATACTCAACATGAGCAAAATTTGATAAGGTGGAAGGGGATGGATGGGCAGTGGGTGGGGTTGATAGGGGTGCAGTGATTTAATTGGGAACAATTGTGTTTGCTTGTGAGGGGGAATAGAGTGTGGGAGTGGATTGGGAACATATGGCAGGGAGGGTTACTGGTGCAGGATATCAGGGATGGGGGGATATACAGGATAGGGTGTACTTGGGGCATGCATCTACAGAATATGAAAGTATTCATCTTGTCATAGTGTTATCTCAGTGGGTGGAAACCAACACAATAAAAAAAATATTAAAGTTCCATCCTGGGGAGTCCTTCTCAACTAGAGGAGCAAGAATCCTTCAACAATATAGGCAATGCCTAATAAAAGAAAACAGATCAATATGCTAAGTCCTCTATTATTGCATGTAACTATGAACCTTATTCTTCAAAAATTGAAACATCATTGTTACCATAGTTTCTGAAGGGGAAATGGAAGGAAGAATAGAATAGATGGAATATAAGTCAATTTTAAGGTGTTGGAAATGTGCTGCACAATCTTGTAATAATTGATACTGGTCATTATACATTGTGTCAAAACCTATAAAAGTATAGGGTGCAAAATGTAAACCATAATGTAAAACATCAATATGTGTTCATCAATTGTAACAAATGTCTCATACTCAGGTGAGACATTATTAATAGAGGTGGAAGGATTTGGGTATTTGGAAATCCCCTATATTTTCTATGTGACTTTTGGTAAACTAAAGCGTCCTTGAAAATAAAGTTAAAAAAATAAGACATTGGAGGAACATGGAAAAAATTGTCACTATACATAAATGGTAACAGATCTTACAGTGATGAAAAACACAAAGAAATTTTTTTAAATTTTTAAATTTATTTTTAATTTTTGTATTTTATTCATTTTTATTGTTATTTTTTTAAATTTTATTTATTGATTTTTTGCTTTGTTTTGTGGGAAGTTTTGGATTGCAGAAGGGTCACAACTGTGGCAGAGGAGTATCACTAGTCCAGTAATGGTGGGATAGGTGGAGGGGGCACCTGGGCTTGACTCTATAGAGTGTGCATATGTACAAGTGTTCATGACGTTTAAGACCTACATAATAATCAAAAGATTATTGTATTGCCATTCTGGGAAGTCCTGCCACATCCTATAATAGAGTGGCAAGTATCATCAGAGTACATGCCTAATGTCTAGAAAAAGAGAACAGACCAATATTTCAGGTCCTTGATATTGGCGGTTGTATCTATGAATTTTGTTCTTGGGAAATTGAAATGTAGCCTAGTATTATATATTGTCTAAGAGTTACCTCCTGAAAGCCTCCTTGTTGCTCAAATGTGGATCTCTCTAAGCCAAATTCAGCATATAAACATACTACATTCCTCCCTGTCTGGGACATGTCTCCCAGGGATGACCCTTACTGGAACCAAGGAGTTCTTACCAAGCGCCAAGTAGTGAAACATTTGGAAAAATACTTAGACACAAAGTGGGAAATAGTAAATACAAATGAGTTTTTATGACTATAAGTTTTTAGTGAGTCAGGAGGTTATTCCAGAGGTTACAGTTATACATGTCACAGGATAATCTCATATACTGCCACAGTAAATAAAGCATCAAGCATGGGGACTCTTGAGGGCTCTATAGTCATCTAGACACTATAAAAAATCAGACAATCTCAGGAATTTGGCACACTGTCAGTGGGCCTTATCTTGGAATATATGTTCCCCAGGGTAACAGAAGTAGACTCATTTATAATTTCCCTACAAATGTCTCTTCTCCCCCCTTTAATTTGAACCTATAATTAGCATTATACTCATTACATATATATCCCAGAAGCTTAAATCTTTGGTTTGTTCATATGGCAGCTGAGCCCTGAATCTCAACAGAGTTGTCACACTTACTCTCCAGTTTATTGGACTTACACAGGACAACTAACAAAAGGAGGATGGTAGACAATGCTTATCCCCCCATAACAGAAAGTATCTACAACTTCAAGTAAGACAGTTCCATCCATCTGGCCCCTGGATTTAAGCCCCCACACAATCAAAACACAGTGGGCATCACCATCCAAAAATCCTCAAGATTGAGGAATGAACAAACATAAGGGGTAAGGCAACTATGGACTAAATTACACTTACAATTATTCTAGCAATGGAAGAACTTATAACATTGATGTAAGGGCAGTGGCCACCAGAGGTTCTGAGGGGAGTGAGAGAGAAGATTTGGTGCAACATAGGGCATTTTTTGGACATTGGAATTGCCCTGCATGATGGGCACAGACCATTATACATTCTTTTAAAACCCAAAAAAATTTTTGCAGTGCAAAATGTATAGACCATGGTTAGTAGCAATACTTCAATATATGTTCATCAATTGTAACAAATGTATCACACTAATGAAAGATGTTAATTGGGGAAAGTGGGGTAACGGAGGGGTGGGGTATATGTGAATCCTCCTATATTTTTGATGCAACATTTACATAATCTAAAGCTTCTTTCAAAATAAAATAAAATAAAATAGTCCTAAAATACATGAAGAAAAACTCAGGGTTAGAGTTAGAATAGTGCTATTATTGGAGTTGGATTTGTATTTACAGTTGGAGTTGGACTTAGACATAGAGCAAGGGCTGAAACTGGAGCTGGAGTTGGAGGAGAATGAGAATTTTAGTTAGAGTTAGAGTTAGAGTCAGAATTAGATAGAGTTAGTGTCATTTTATACTTTTGAAAATCATCTAGTTTACATGAAAAGGTAAGGGATCCCAATTATCCAAAACCATCCCAAAAATAAGAATGGTGTTTGGGGTCTCACCATTCAAGATCTTAAAACAAAAACAAAGGCACAATAATCAAAACAGCATGGTACTGGCACAGGGACAGACTTATTGACCAATGGAATTTAATTGAGAGCTCAGAAATCACCCCTCACCTTGATGACCAACTAATTTTTGACAAGGTACCAAATCCACTCAGTGGGGAAATATAAGTGTCTTCAGCAAAGGTGCTCAGAAAACTGGGCATCCATTTGCAAAGGTATAAAGGTGGACCCTTATTGCACACTATATATATATAAAACAATACAAAAATGGACCAGAGACCTAAATAAAAGTAGAAATAAAATCCTCTTAGAAAAAACTTAAGGAAGCATCTTCAGAAACTGTGTTAGTCAATGGTTTCTTATGCTTTTCACCTAAAGCACATGCAATGGAAGGAACAATAGATAAATGAGACCTCATCAAAATTTAAATGTTTGTGTCTCAAAGAACTTTATGGTGAAAGTTTAAAGACAACCTATTCAATGGGAAATATAGTTGGAAACCACATGTCTGATAAGGGTTTAATATCCATAATATATAATGAAATCTTACAATTAACAATAAAAATAAAAACAATTCAAGTAAAAAGTGAGAAAAATACTTGAATAGCTATTTCTTGATAAAGGATATACAAATGGTTAAAAAGTACATGAAAATATTCTAAACAGCATTAACAATTAGGGAAATATAAAGTAAAACAATAAGAGATACCATTTCACACCCACTAGAATGGCTACTATTTAAAAAAAACAGACAACTACAAGTGTTGGAGAGGATGCTGAGAAATAGGAACACTCATTCATTGCTGATGGTGATATAAAACGGTGCAGTTACTGTGACAGGCAGTTTGGTAGTTTCTAAGAAAGTTCAGTGTAGAATTACCATGTGACCCAGCAATCCCACTTCTACTTGAAAGCAAAGAGTAGAACAGATATTGCACAGCAATGTTCCTACCAACATTTTCACAATTGCCAAAAATGCAAGCAACCCAAGTGTCCATCAACTGATGAATTTACAAATAAAATGTGGTATATACCTACAATAGAATATTATTCAGCCCAAAAAAGGAATGAAATTCTGGTGCATGTTATGACATGGATGAACCTTGCAGACATCATGTTGTGTGAAATAAACCAACACAAAAGGACAAATATTCTATGACCTCACTCATATAAAATAATTAGAATAAGAAAACCTATACACTTAGAAACTAGAATACAGGTTACCAGGGGACAGTAGGAATGAAAGGTTGTACAGAGTTTTTATTTAGGTTCATCATAATGTTTTGGTAATGAATGATGGTGATGGCAGCACAAATTTGAGAAATTAATTAGCAGCAATGGATGATATATGTGACTGTGGTTAAAAGGGGAAATTTTAGTTGTGTATGTTTTTAGAATAAAAATTTAAAAAACAGTGGACTCTAAAACACATTGAACTTTACTGTAAATGATGGAATATAATTAATATTACAATTATCAAAATGTTCTTTCATTAATTGTAACAAATGCACCACAATAAGCAAGGAGTGAAGATAACCATAAATTTTAAATACATAACATTTTCTTTGTAGAGATCCATGTTTCCATCTAGAATCACTTTCCCTCTGTCTGAAGGTCTCCTATTTTACCTTGTACTGTGAGTCTCCAGATGAGGAACTCTTTTAGGCATGATATGTATGAAAGCATCCTTCTTTTGCATTTGTTTTTGAAAGATATTCTTCCTGTGTAGGTATTACACCCTTAATTTTTTTTCTTTCAGGTTCTTTTTTTCCCCATGGTACTCTACTGTCTCCTCACTTGTATTGGTTCTGAAATGAAGAAAGATGTCATCCTTATATTCTTTCCCCATATATCCATATTTTCTCAAACTTCTACTTTGCTGAAATTGCAACTGGGGCACAGAGAAATTGAACAATTTACCCAAGATGGCTATTTAACAGGCCCCAGTAATATAATTGATATTCATAGAGTCATATGATGAGTAAACAGAAGAATTGGGAATCAAATCCAGTTAAAAGTCTTTCAGGTATAATACATCTAAGATACCAGCATGGTCCATTCATATAGAGAAAATCCCTGTTCAGAACTCTCATCTTTGCTTAGACTTCCCTTCCACTCTGCAGCCATCAAGAAATTCCAACATCAAAATACTATCTTTCCTGTTCAGTTGATCCACAAAGGATTTACATGAGGAGCAAATCCTGCCTACACCTTGTGGGAGAACCAAAGCTCCTAAACCATGCAGGATTGGTCTGAGGCAGCTTTTCCTCTCCCATCACATCCAGACACATCACAGCACCAGGGTCTGATAAGATAAAATAACACAATATAAGACAGTAGCAAATTGACTGATATATATAAGTGCTCATTACTTATTATCACTCATGGAATTCACATTTCCTTTATATCCTACAACCTTTTCTGGAATTTTCAACTTCACTGTCAGATGTTTTAGTGGAGAGGTCAAACACAGGAAAATTTTCACAATTATGAATCAAAATTGAATACTTCTAAACTTGGCCTTTCCTTACTCCTAATTTATGCATTTTTCAATATCCTATCATCCACAAGAGAAATGAAGACAAGCTCCATATATGTCAAAGAAAAATTTTGCCAGTGTATGGTCACATCATGAGTTCTCATATACTATACATAAAATGAAAACAGACAAGGAATTTTACTCTATGCCAGGTACCATTCTAAGTGTTATATGCCTTATCTCATAAAACTCCACAACAGTCTCATCCCCTTGGTAAGATGTGGAAAATGATACATAAGGATGAATAACTTGCCCCAGTCACACAGTTAATCAGTAGAAGATCCAGCCCTAGGATGTGCAATTTCTTGAAATCCAGAGCTCTTCCTGTTAAGCATGGTCAGATTTTTAATATTAGACAACAGGGTTTCTAGCCTGCATATGTCTATCCTTAGGGTATCATCAGTAGAGTAGCAGTTCCAAATGACCTAGATGTTTTCACATTTTATCTTGCTCAATACTGCCTATAATTTTGTGAGACAGGTCGTATTAAGATTGTTGTATAGACTCTGAAAAGCTCTTGACCCATTCTCCCATGAGTAGAATCCACTGTGCCTGACATCCCGCATTCTAAGATCAGTTCCTAACCACAATCATGGAGAGACATCTAGCACACCCAGTTGGCTCTGCCACTTTTCCCACCATGTGGTCATAGAAAACACAACCATGAGTTGGGACAGGATTTTTGGCTGCCATATTGACTGCTGTTGCTATTTCCAATCTTCTGGGAACTGAAAGTTCAGAGCATGCTTAACTCTTCTTTGTCTTTGAGCAATCTATATTTAAATATTTACCTGCAATTATACATGAAAGTGTCAATAATTACAGACTCTGGGGATTCCTGAGCCTGGAAAACCATATAAACATAATCAGCCATAGCAAAAATATGATGTTGGTTTCTAAATTAGAAACCCATATTCCAGACCATCATATCATTCCAGACAATGATATCCTATATCATTCCATACCAAAGAAGGTATCTCAAGCTGAGTGCATGCTTTCTGGAAAATAAATTTTAGAAGATTAAAAGAGTTTAGAGTTTACCTCAGGATTTTGTTTTCAATGTCACAACAACTTTCATTTGTTGCTGAGTTCAAGGTTCATGCAATCCTTCATTTTTCTGCTTTAACATAGTTTGCTATTTTCAGGCCTTTAAAAAAGATTACAGCAAAGATCAAAAGACTTTTATAATATACATTATCTAGTCACTAAGAAAGCAAGCCTGGTCAATATGCAACATACTCTCAGGAAGAGAGGTCCTTCAATAGTTAAGTTTTCCTCCATCAAGTTCTTTTGAAGGCAAAAGTTTTTGGAAGTTCTGGATAAAGTAATTCTTACCTGAGCTGGGATGCTTGTGGCTGACATTCCCAGGTTGGTGTAAACCTATAGAGCAAAGATAAATTCACCCCACAAATTAAGATTTACTTAGGAAGTCTCCTTTCACAGTCATTTGCAAGTTTCTAATTGAGGTAAAGAAATGCTATCCTTAAGGTGAAAATGGTTGAAATTTCTAAGCAGCAGTTATTGATGGAGCAGTGATTTCTACCTCAATAGAAAGTTTTCTCTACAAATACCATGTCTTTTTGTCCAATAAACTTGTTGTTTCTTCCCTAAATACATAAAGAGAAGTAGGTACAAACAGTGACTTCTTTTATTAAGTAGTTCTGGCAGTGGTATCTTTGCTACAATTTATGATAGCCAGTTTTTATAATTGTACTATTAACTATAGTCCATGGTTTAATTTAGGGTTCTCTGTATATTGCAGTTCAAAGGATTTTTAAAAAATGTTTTGTCTACCACCATATATACAACCAAACATTTCCCCTTTTAGCCACATTCAGATATATATTTCAGTGCTGTTAATTACATTCACGATGTTGTGCTTTCTTAATTTTTTCTCTCAAGAAGACACCAGAGTTCAATTGACAGAAAAACTTTATTTAGACATTTATATGTAATATCACAGATTTTATGGATAATGACTGGCATGTCCAGTACACTCAAAATAGAAGTCACTTGAGATATTATGGACCAGAACTTGAAATAAGAAAAAAAAATGCCTTTTATTAATTCATTTTGCTGATACAAAGGCAATATATTCTATGTATACAAAATCAGATAAGAAAAGTTATAAAAGAAGAAAACAAAAATTGCTGTTAACACAATAATACAGAAGCACTATTAGTTTTTCATGTAGGTTTTTTAGAAACTATTCTATATATACATGTCTTTTAGACAACAGATCATAATACTTATGCTTTGTTATACCTTGCATTTTCTACTAAGTATGATATTGAAAACATCTTTCCACATCTTTTATCTTCTTACAAATCACTCTAATGTTCACGTCATATTTCATAGCTATACATCATAATTCATTTAGATGCCCTCCCCTATATAAATATTGGATTATCTTCCATTTTGACCATTATTTACAAAAAGTATGAAGTACCAACTATATATATTATTTTGGCCATATTATTTTGTCTAGAGTACATTTCGAAAATAAAGAGTACTGAAAATTTTATAAAACACATTCCTGAAGTTACTCGAGGATATAGCTCATAAATTTTTGCCAACTTGTGAATTTCAGGTTTAAAATTACATTTGTTAGATGACTTATGAAATACAGTATTTTGTTAGATGTCTATTTTTTTCCTGAAGATTAACTTTTATTTAAATTTGCCTATTCATAAAGCTGTGCTCAAACTTATTTATTTATTTTTAAGGGCTATTTTCTGTAATAATAATGGTCTTTCATTCATGTTGCAAATAATCTTCCAGTGTGTTCCATGAACTCATATAGTTGAATCCATCATATTTTCATTTTGTGCCACGTTTTTTGCTTAATATGTTCTCCAATGAGACATCAGGTACATATCTATCCGTTAATTTGGTTTTGAACAGATTTATGGTTTATTTTAACATTTTAATGCATATTATTTCCCTTTTTAATTCATCTTTTTGAGGGGGCTGGCATGAAGAGAAGATTTATTTTTTTTAATTTTTTTATTTTTTATTGTGGGTAAAAATCAAAATTTTTTCAATACATATCAATATTTATAAAATGATATATAAATATATATGCATATATGTGCAGTTGTTTACAAAAATGTTACTTATATATATATAAATATATTTTAAGAGGTGCTTAGATTACCCAAAATATTACACGGAACCCACTGGGATTCCCATGTTGCCCACGTCCCACACCTCCCACCACATCCCACAGAAACATCTCCCACAAGTGTGGCCCACCACCCTCAATGGACTTACACATCCTGGGGCCTTGTCACCAACCATAGGCCACACTTCACATCGTAGACCACCCTCTCTCCCACACAGTTCTGAGTGGTGTGTGCTGATATAAAATGGCCTACATCCGTTGCCAAAACAGTACTCAGGACAACCTCCAAATCCCAAAGAAATCCCAGTATTTCAACTGCTCATCCCTTCCCTGCCCCAAAAATGTTAAGTGGCCACTGGCTCCACCTCATTGTTATAATTTCTTCCATTGCTAGAATCACCATATGTGTTCAACACAATACCATCACATCCACTATAGTCCATAGTTCTTCCCCCAATCCTGAAGGGACTGGGATGGTGATGTCCACTCTGCCTCCAAAGGAAAGAGGGCTTACATACCATGGATATGGTGGGTGAGATGATCCTGCCTGCAGATGCAGGCCCTATCCAATCCCTGGGATGGCCATTGGCCATCGCCCATCATTATCTCCTCGCCAGGTGACTTGGATGAGTCCTTTGAGCTGTAGGGTAGGAGTTACAGCTCCACCGAGATTCCACACACACCTGGCACATAGGTAGGACAGAGGCTCCAGTCTCTGGAAGTATACCTAAAAACTTCAGCATCACATATAGGCTTGAATAGAAGGGACTGATGAACCATGTGTAGGGAGGACTTATTTGAGTCCAATTCTGTCCCTCTCAGGAGAACAGATTCCAAAATAGAACCCACTGATAAGGCATCAGTCTCTGGGGCTATCCCCCCTTATATAGGACCAGGGTGTCTCCGGAGCTCTCAGGAACCCCTGAGAGCACTTGGGGTGATAGGCACTTAGATGTTCTATGAGCTCCTACTGAGGTGTGCGTAAGAGTTACCTCTGGAATGACCTCCCGACTCTCTTTGAAGTCTCTTAGCCACATGAATTCATTTGTCCTTACCTTTTCCCCCTTTTATTCAAGGTCTTTTTCCAGTTGTGTTGCCAGTTGGCACTTGGTATTAATCCCTCGTTGCCAGGGAGGCTCATCCCCGGGAGTCATGTTCCATGTTGGGGGGAAAGTAATGCAATCATATGCTGAGTTTGGCTTAGAGAGAGGCCACATTTGAGTAACAAGGAGGCTGTCAGGTGGCAACCCTTAGGCACCCCACAACTGCAGGCTAATTCTCAGTTACAAGAGCAAAGACTCACAGGGGTAGTCATCAATAAAAAGAACACATCAGTGGGTCATCCTCTATTGACAGACACTATCCCTGCACTCAGGAGACAATTGCTGCTCCCTTGGAGACTGTGGCAGAGCTCTCTAGGCTAGGAATTCAGATTCCCTCATTTATTGTGTGATTATACACCCATCGTGACCATGACCCATCTTTTGATCTTTTGAACGATTTTGTATCATTCATGTATATTCGGATGAACTAATTCCCATGAAACCCCCCTCCCAGACACCCCCCACCAATAATCCCCTCCAGTACCCATTGTAGCCCTTCTGTGATCCAAATCTTCCATGAACATGTAGTCCATAAAATAAACAAATACACTTACTGGGAAAAACAAACAACTATAATAAGCTTACATGCAAGAGACAAACATTGGAAACTCAGGGGAAAAAATAAATAAATAAAAAGAGAAGGAAAAAAAATAATCAAAGAAAAAACAAAACTAAGCAAAATATAATTAGCGGATTGGGGCATTCAAAAAAATGGGCAAAAAAGCAAAGGAAATGCCTTAAAAAAACAAATATATATATATATATATATATATATTCATTTTTTTCCCTTTCTCCTTTCTTTTCTTTCCATCCTTTTATCACTCTGTTATCGGATGTCCAGTGTGCCGTGACACCTTCCCCCTTTCAATCCCCATTGTCTCCCAATTTTTCATTTAATTTTCAAAGAGGTTTTAGTTCACAGCAAAGTCACACACGGAGTGCCGGAGACTCCCAGACACCAAACCAACCCCCCATCCCCACCCCATATTAACCACCACCCCCTTTTTTTTGGATGTTAGCATTGTTATAACTGTTACACAGATAGCAAAATATAGAAACTAAACATTGTCAATGATTTACAGAAAAGTTTACAATTTAGATGATACAGTTTAATAATTTTGATGATATTTACCATCCCCATGACCAACAAACACCCCATTAGATCTTGACTGTTCCCTTCCCTCCAGGGCCCATGATACCACCCTCTCCCGACCCATGGAATGTCAAGATTCACAGTTACATGCCCTGGGAATTAGAACCTGCCCTTCCTAATCCACCCACCCACCAGTGCTGCACCACCAAACCCAGGAACACCACCACTCATCTGTCCCATTCCCCAACATGCAAACACAGTCTATAACTTTACCATAGATTATGTCCATATGGGTGATGGCTCAACCTGCTCTTCTCTTACTCTCCCTTGTTAACCTATCTTTCAGACAATGGTTCTCAGAGACTGCTCAATTTCCTCAGTTCAAATCAGTGAGGTCATATACTGTTCATCCTTCAGTGCCTGGCTTGCTTCACTCAACATAAGGTCTTCAAGATTCTTCCACATTATTCCATGTGTTAGCACTTTGTTCCTTCTTACAGCTGAGTAATATTCCATAGTATGAATGTACCACATTTTGCTTATTCATTCATCTGTTGATGGGCACCGGGGCTGATTCCAACTTTTGGCAATGGTGAACAATGTCGCTATGAACATTGGTGTGCATATATCTGTTTGTGTCTTTGCTTTCAGTTCTTCTGGGTATATACCCAGCAGTGGAATTGCTGGATCATACAGAAGATCTATTGTTAGTTTTCTGAGGAACTGCCAAACTGTCCTCCACAGTGGCTGGACCATACTGCAGTCCCACCAGCAGTGGATGAGGGTTCTTATTCCTCCACATCCTCTACAACATTTAGGGTCTCCTGTTTTTTAATATCTGCCATTCTGATGGGTGTAGGGTGGTATCTCATTGTAGTTTTGATTTGCATTTCCCTGATAACAAGCGATGTTGAGCATTTTTTCATGTGCTTTTTAGTCATTTGTATTTCTTCCTTGGAGAAGTGTCTTTTCAGGTCACTTGTCCATTTTTTAAATGGGTTGTTTGTTCTTTTATTTTCAAGGTGTAGGATTGCTTTAAATATGCAGGATATTAGGCTCCTATCAGATATATGTTTGCCAAATATTTTTTTTTCCCATTGGGTAGGCTGCCTTTTTATTTTCTTAATAACATCCTTTGAGGTGCAGAAGTTTTTAATTTTGATGAGATCCCATTTATCTATTTTTTCTCCTGCTGCTCGTGCTTTGGCTGTGAAGTTCATGAAACCGTTTCCTATTACAAGGTCCTGTAAATGCTTCCCTACATTATCTTCCAAGGTCTTTATGGTTTTGGCTCTTATATTTAGATCTTTGATCCATCTTGAGTTGATTTTTGTATAAGGTGTGAGATGGTATTCTTCTCTCATTCTTTTGGATATGGATATCCAGTTCGCCAAGCACCACTTGTTAAAGAGGCCATTCTCTCTCAACTAGGTGGACTTCATGACCTTGTCAAATATCAGATGACTGTATATGTGAGGATCTATATCAGGACTCTCAATTCGGTTCCATTGGTCAGTAGGTCTATCCTTGTGCCAATACCATGCAGTTTTGATCACTGTAGCTTTGTAGTATGTTTTAAATTCAGGTAGTGTGATAACTCCAACTTCATTTTTCTTTTTCAATATGTCTTTGGCAATTTGGTGCCCCTTGCCTCTCCAAATATATTTTGTGGTTAGTTTTTCCAGTTCCTTAAAAATACAGTGTTGACTGTTTTTGGGATTGCATTAAATTTGTAGATTAGTTTGGGTAGGATAGACGTCTTGATGATGTTTATTCTTCTTATCCATGAACAGGGAATATTTTTCCGCTTATTTAAGTCTTCTTTGATTTCCTTTAACAGTATTGTGTAATTTTCTGTATATAAGTCCTTTACATCTATAGTTAAATTTATTCCTAGGTATTTGATTCTTTAATTTACTCTTGTAAATGGTATTTTTTTCCTGATTTCCTCCTCAGTTTGCTCGTTATAGGTGTACAGAAATGCTACTGATTTTTGAGCATTGATCTTATAGCCTGCAACATTACTGACCTCCTTTATATGTTCTAGAAGCCTTGTTGTAGATTTCTCAGGACTTTCTATGTATAGGATCATGTCATCCGCAAATAATGAAATTTTTACTTCTTCTTTTCCAATCTGGATGCCTTTTATGTCCTTTTCTTGACTCAGTGCTTGTGCAAGTACTTCTTAGACAATGTAAAATAGGTGTGGTGATAGTGGCCATCCTTGTCTTGTTCCTGATTTCAGAGGAAAGGCTTTTAGGATTTCTCCGTTGAAAATGATGTTATCTTTGGCTTTTTCATATATATCATTTATCATTTTCAGAAAGTTTCCATCTATTCCTATCTTTTGCAGTGTTTTTGTGAGGAAAGAGTGCTGTATTTTGTCGAATGCTTTTTCTGCATCTATAGAGATGATCATGTGATTTTTTTCTTTCAATTTGTTTATGTGGTGTATTACATTGATTGATTTTCTTATATTGAAACATCCTTGCATACCCGGGATGGAACCAACTTGGTCATGGTGTATAATCCTTTTGATATGTTGTTGAAAGTGATTAGCAAGTATTTTGTTAAGGATTTTAGCATCTAGGTTCATTAGAGAAATTGGACTGTAGTTTTCCTTTCTTGTGGTATCTTTATTTGGTTTTGGTATTAGAGTAATGATGGCATCATAGAATGAGTTAGGAAATATTCCTTCTACTTCTATTTTTTTGGAACAGCTTAAGTAGAATTGGTGTTAGCTCTTTCCAAAATGTTTGGTAGAATTCAGCTGTGAAGCCATCTGGTCCTGGACTCTTCTTAGTTGGTAGGTTTTTGAAGACTGAGTCTATCTCTTTACTTGTAATTGTACTGTTGAGTTCATCTATTTCTTCTTTCATAAAAGTCGGCTGTTTGTGGGTTTCTAGAAACTTGTCCATTTCCTCTAATTTGACATTCTTTTTGTAATATAATTTTTCAATTATCCTCTCATGATACTCTTTATTTCTGTGGGGTCATTAGTGATATCACCTTGGTCATTCCTTATTTTATGTATTTTCATCTGTGCTCTCTTTTTCTTTGTTAGTCTGGCTAAGGGTTTGTAAATTTTGTTGATATTCTCGAAGGACCAACTTTTGGTTTTGTTTATTGTTTCCAGTGCTTTCGTATTCCCTATTTCATTTAGTTCTGCTCTAATCTTTGTTATTTCCTTCTTTCTACTTCCTTTAGGTTTAGTTTGTTGTTGTTTTTCCAATTCCTCCAAGTGTGCAGTTAGGTCCTCAATTTTAGCTCTTTCTTCTTTTTTAATGTATGGATTTATGGCTATGAACTTCCTTCTCAGGACTGCTTTCGCTGCATCACATAGGTTTTGATATGTTGTGTTGTCATTTTCATTAGGTTCACGGTAGTTACTGATGTCCTTTGAGATTTCCTCTTTGACCCACTGTTTGTTTAAGAGTGTGTTGTTTAGCTTCCATATCCTTGTGCCTAGTCTGTTTCTCTGGCCCTTGGTGATTTCCAACTTCATTCCATTGTGGTCAGAGAAATTACTCTGTATAATCTCAATCTTTCTGAATTCAATGAGTGTTGTTTTGTGGCCTAGCATGTGGTCTATTTTGGAGTATATTCCATGTGCACTCGAGAAGAATGTAAATCCCGCTGTATTTTGGTGTAGTGTTCTGTATATGTCTATTAAGTCCAGGTCTTCTAATGTATTGTTGAGTGCCTTAGTTTCTTTATTGATTCTCTTTCCAGATGTTCTGTATAATGATGATAGTGGTCTAGTGAATTCCCCTGGTATAGTTGTAGAGGCATTTATTTCTTCTCTTAGTTTTTCCAGATTTTGCCACATGTATTTTGAGGCACCCCGATTAGGTGCGTAAATGTTGATGATTGTTCTCTCTTCTTGAGAGATTACTCCTTTTACTAATATGTAGTGTCCATCTTTGTCTCTTACAATAGTTTTGCATTTAAAGTCTAAATTGTCTGATATTAGAATGGCTACTCCTGCCCTTTTTTGGCTATTGTAAGCATGTAAAATGGTTTTCCAGCCATTCATTTTCAGCCTCCTTTAATCCCTGGGCTGAAGCTGGGTTTCTTGTAGACAGCATATAGATGGATCATATTTTCTTAGCCATTCTGCCAATCTGTGTCTTTTGATTGGTGAATTTAATCCATTAACATTCAGGGTTATTACTAGTAATGAATTTCTTACTTCAGCTATTTTTTCTTTGGGTTAGTGTATGTCATATGTTGTTTCGTTTCTCTTTTTGTCTTTTCAGTTCTTTTTAAACTCTCCTCCAACTCTCTCTCCCTTGTTTTTTCCTTTCAACTTGTAGAGTTTCCTTTAGTATTTCTTGAAGTGCAGGTTTCTTCTTGACATACTCTTAATTTCTGTTTATCTGTGAATATTTTGAACTCTCCATCATTTTTGAAAGCCAATTTTGCTGGATAGAGAATTCGTGGCTAGAAGATTTTTTTCTTTTAGTGTTTTAAGTATATCATACCACTGTCTTCTTGTCTCCATGGTTTCAGCTGAGAAATCAGAACTTAATCTTATTGTGATTCCCTTGTATGTGATGGTTCTCTTTTCTCTTGCTGCCTTGAGTATTTTCTCTTTGTCTTGAGCATTGGACATTTTGACAAGTATATGTCTTGGAGTTGGACTTTTGGGATTTATACTATTTGGATGCACTGTGTTTCCTGGATCTGCACATCCATCTCTCTCAATAGATTTGGGAAGTTTTCAGCCATTATTTCCTTCAACACTCCTTCTGTTCCCTTTCCCTTCTCTTCTCCTTCTGGGATGCCCATAATGGGTATGTTTGTGTGTTTTGTATTATCGGTTAATTCCCTGAGTCCATGATGGATTTTTCCTATCTTTTTGCCTATCTGTTCTACAATCTCTTTGATTTCAGCTGTATTGTCTTCCATATTACTAATTCTTTCCTCTGCCTGTTCAAATCTGCTGTTATGTGTGTCCAGTGTCTTTTTCATTTCTTGGCTTGTGCCATTGTTCATCATCATATCCATTACCTTTTTAGGCATGTTTGCTATATCTTCAGTATGTTTTCCCATTGTCTTCTTTATATCCTTAATTTCCTCCTTCAGTTCTTTAAGTTGGTCCATGATGTTTGTTTGGATAGCTTTAATTAGTTGTTCGATGTTCTGCATTGCTTACTGGTTTTTATTTTGTGCATTGGACTGGTCCATGTTTTCAAGTTTTTCAGAGTCATTTGTATTTTTTGTTGCCCTCTGGTCATCATATTATCTTGATGGGTTTGTTCAGTTGATTACCTTTTCTCTATGCTCTAGAGTTTTATTTAGCTGTTGGTTCTGCCTGTGAGTTAACTTTTCTCTTTGGCAGTTTTTCTTCTTATTTTATTTCCTTACTTCTTTCTATGTTCCCTTGAAGGCAAAAGGTTAGGGCCAGAGGAATCAAAAGATGTAAGGAAGGCAGAAGGATAATAGTAATATTGATAAAATTAGAAGAGGGGCAAAATGAGACTTAATGAGATTAATATTTAACTTGTGTAAACAGTGTAGATTACTAGGGGAAAAAATGGAGTTCCTACAATGGACTGGGAAAACAAATGGAGGAATATATGTATATAGTGATTTAGAAGGCTAGAATTATGAGGAGAGAGTGATATAGTAAAGAAAGCTCTGAAAGGAAAACGTTAATACTAATTAAAAAAAGAAGAAGAAGAAAACAAAATTGATGGAATAGAAATTGACACCCTTAGGTTGTGGGCGTATGAAAAAATGTTGTCTCTAAGAGCCACAACACAAAACAGAAGGCAGAAAGATGCAGGAAGGATAAGCGATAGTTTGTAATAAAGATTCAATATATATAGCAAGTGGGGAATTACTGAAAAAGAAGCCCAGCAAAAAAGTGACAAGCTGGCAGCACCTAATTAAAAAATAAAAATAGAAGAAAAAAGAAAGGGGGGTGGAAAGAGGAAAGAAAACAAGAGACCAGAAAGAGACAGAGTGAAACCAAAGATCCACACAGGCAAGCAGTCAAACAGAGCTAAGGGGGGGTCAATGATTCCCCTACGGTTCAAGTGGATCCTTCCTGCTTACTTTTGTTTATCAATCAATTTCCCCACAGTGTTCTATATGCAGGTCCTGTGGCAGCTTTTAGCTATTAAAATAAATTAAAAAGAATTTATTTTTCATTTATTGAAGTGACTTTCTCACTTTTTTAAAAATTTCTATTTTTTTAATGAAATGCAGGACCCAAACTAATTCCTCCTCTAGACCAACCTCCTTACGGAAGGACCCTATCTGGGCCCGTGAATATTAATCAAGCACGTCCCACTTTGTGGACTCCCCAGGGTAGCTGTAGCTCTGATGTTAGTCAGTGAGGAGTGCTAAAGATGGCCGATTCCCCCCTTCTGGAGCCGACCTCGAGCGTCACCATGTTGCTAACTAAATCAGTTTGAGTTTGAGTACAGATGTGCATCTGCTCTCAGCCTGATGCTGCTTCAGGTTGGCTTATCTGTTCCCAAAGTTATGGGGTGGTGCTGGCAGCCAGATCGATATCTAAAAATAAAAAGTACCCTTCCCTGTCCTCCAACAGAACCCTCCCTCTTTTGGGAAGTGTCCCTTCTTCCTGTCTTCGCAGCAGCCTGGGTCTTATCCCTGGGTCTCTAGGGAAATCAGCCCTGTCCCCTGACCAGAATCCCCTCTCCGGTTCACCGGGTGCTGATTAGCTCGGTTGTTCTGTTCACACAAGGTCCAAGGGGCGCCCAGCAGCCAGATACCCAGAAAATAAAACTTTTTCGCCTTGCTCGTGGCTCCAAATGGCTGTTTTATTTTATTTTTTCTCCCTAAATGCGGGGCTCAGCTGTCTGTGCCAACCATCACCGGCAGCCTTAAAACTCATGAATCTCTACCGTTCCGTCCACACCGTTCATCCACGCAGATAGATTTCCCAAGCTTCTCACTCCACACACGCACAGCACAGACCATCAGGCAGGACCCTGTCCACAATCCGCCTTGCTCTGAGAGCTTGCAGTGTAGGATGCCCTCCTACACTAAGGCCATCTTGGCCCCCCTCTTGAAAAATGCCTATCAGTTACTGAAAATACTTTTATTATCCCTATTGAACTATACCCTAATAGTCTTTTTTTTTCCTTTCTGGTTACCCTAATTTTCTTTTAAAAATATCTTAAATTAATGTCATTTGGGGATATGACCATACATAGATCTTCCTGAGCTGAGCTGTGTTCAGCAATTATGTTAGTATTTTTGACATCAATATGCTTTGAATTTAGTTATTGTCTAATATTTTTCTGTCAGTTGTATTGATTTCTATTTTACATTTTCCTCTCATATATTTTGATGTTTTTCTAGCTTCTTGGATTTATTACTTAGTTTATTTTCTCTCTCAGTTAATTTATTTACTCATTTAATATTATACAAGCAAATATTTCAAGGATAAAATTTTGATATTTAGTTCCTCATTTTTGTTCTTTTATTAATAATTTAAAAGTGTAAGGAAATATATATTTTTTAAGTTTTGGTGACACATTTTTCATAAGTCATAATAGTCTTCAATTCCTCTATGCCCTTTGTTATTTTCCCTATATTAAATAAATTAAAAAATTAGGCTCTGTGGATTTAAGGCCCATTCACAACATCACATGGCTACAAGGTTGTGAAAAAAGAATACAAAAAATGGTTCACCTATTCTAAAGAACATGTGTGACCAAGAAATTGTGGTGCTTTTGGATCCTTGCCTTAGAAGTATCTATTTTCTATCAGGTCAAGAGAATATTTCATAAATTTCTGGAAAGAATACTGAAATCAAAATATGACAGAAGTTCCCCAAATAGGAATTCCAAAGTTTCAAATAAATTGAGGGAATATTAGATTGTATCATGTTGCCTGTTTTTTGTCTTCCTGATATCCTTTCCAGAGGTACTCAAAAAAGAATCTCTGATATCTTATACAATTTTGTTTCATTGTAGCATAAGCTCACAAATCTAACTGCCAGTATGTATCTTACTGAAACTTCAAATTTTCAGTTGATTCAGGAAAATGACTACATCATCCCTAATTTCAAATTGAACTCACCTGATGATATATAGACACCTTGAAACAAGTTAATAAATATCAAGGATAACAAATTCTGCCACTCAGCCTCACAATAGGAGGGACTAGAGAACAGACACTGGAGAATGGATTCTCATAAATTCAAGTTTCTGTTCCTTACAAGTCCATTTATATTTCAGTTTTCCACAGGAGAACATACTAGTACAGTGTCTGGTAGAGGATTCCATCATATGTGATTTCAAGAAAGGTGCTCGGAATGTCAACAGTCATAAAACTGTGTCTCTGTGTGTGTTTGTGTGTGAAGGGGTGGAAAACAGGGCTATATATTCAATATGTGACCAAAAGTATGGTGCAACTTTAAGTCTTGGGTGTATCTACTCGGGATTTCCTTGCATTTTAGGGAAAACAAATAACCTGGCACATCTTATTTGCTTTATCAAAATTTATTTAAAATCATTGCAATCCCTGTGCTATTTTCAGATAAATCAATCATTCAAATGCTAAAGTGGATTCAGGGAACAATGAACAATGTGACAAAATTCATTCTACTCAGCCTGACTCAGAACCCAGATGTGCAGAAACTCTTGTTTGTCATGTTTACAGTCATGTATTTAATTACCCTGGCAGGCAACCTACTTATTGTAGTGACCATCTCCACCAGCCCAGACCTGGGATCCTCCATGTATTTCTTTTTGTCTTTTTGTCCTTACTAGATGGCTCCTTCTGTTCTGCCATGGCCCCTAAAATTATATTTGACTTAATTGCTGGGAAGAAAACTATCTCCTTCAGTGTTTTCATGATTCAAGTCTTTACAGAGCATTTCTTTGGGGGAGCTGAGATAATCTTGCTCACAGTGATGGTCTATGAACACTACATGGCCATCTGCAGGCCTCTCCACTATATGACCATAATGATCTGTGTGTGTGGTGTCCTGGTGGTCATGTCCCGGGCTGGGGGATTTCTTCATGCTCTGATTCAAATGCTTTTCATTGTGTGCTTGCCTTTCTGTGGCCCCAATGTCATTGACCATTTCTTCTGTGATCTTTACCCTCTGCTGAAACTGTCGTGCACTGACAATCATATTTTTGGCTTCTTCTTTGTTGCTGCCAACAGTGGGTTCATGTGTATGCTTAATTTTTCTGTTGTTATTACCTCCTATGTCCTCATCCTTTGCTCCCTTAGATCTCACAGCTCTGAAGATCAGTCAAAAGCTCTCTCCACCCATGCTTCACATATTATTGTGGTTGTCTTATTCATTGTACCCTGCATGATTGTATACCTTTGGTCCACGAGCACCTTCCCCATTGATAAAGCAGTGACATTATTTTTTGCTATGATAACACCCATGCTAAACCCTTTAATCTACACTCTCAAAAATGCAGAAGTGGAAAGTGCTATGAGGAAGCTCTGGAGCCAAGAATGATCTTGTTTAAAAATTCAGTCAAATAGACAAGAAAAATTAAAATCTATTACATTCTTAAACAAGTTTGTCCAATGCAAAAGATAATGATCTTGCTTCCAGAATATGTTGGTCAAAGTATTTTGTATTCCCAGGTTATCTGGAATTTTGAATGGTTCATTATTCATAAAATAAAAATATGTAATTAAACGGTGAATAAACTTCCTTCCAACTGGAAACAACTTTGCATATACAAATTAATGGAATTTTGAAAATTGACATAGCATTATCACGTTTTGTAAAATCCATGGTTTATTTATACTATTGAAAAATTGTCTGCAAATCAATAGCCCAATTACTTAAAATATTATAGCTAGAAGTTTGTGAAAATGCATTGTTTTAATCACAAATGCTGATATCAGGCTAGATTTATTATTGTGGGTGGTAAGGATCAACAAGAAATCATTGGGCTGAAGGAACAAAAGAAAGACAATAAGCAGGTGTCATCCCAAAATTGATGCTCTTACATTGCACAGTCAATGGAGCAGCAATTACATAATAACCTGGGCTCTGCCCAGATAAATTTTCTCTTCCTAAGCCAAAAAGGGATATTAAATTATTTGAGGGACAGTATTACAGCAAACTTTCAGTGGTTATTTCCAGGAAGACTATATATGTAGAGAGAGAATTTTTTTTGATCCAAAACACCCACTCAGCACTTCACCACCAAAATATCTATTAATTTATAGAATTTTGCCTTGGCTAATAGGAACAAAAGTGTCTCGTACAAAAGAGAAAGTTTATAATATTGAATAATCAAGGGGAAAATTCTGTTATGTCAAATTTAAATATAAAATTGCATAAGAGTGAAATGGGTAGGCATTTGAGATATAGTTACACTGCAGTTTTAAAACAAAGAATCCAGATTCTTAAAAAATTGTAGATTTGGACCAGGGCCTATATCCTGCCAATCTTTGATTTTTCACTTCTACCTTTGTAAAGACTGAATTATCTCAAATTATTCCATAGCTAATATATAAGTTCACAAACAATTGATTCCAAATAGAAGATCATATTTTCTCAATTTTGACCAATCCACTTGTTGAAGACCAAATATGCATGTGCCCAAACGTATTTTCAGACCTCTTGTATTTAAGAAGGGCTATGATGTGACTAGCTCGCAAAAGTGATATGTATCACACTGAGGCTGAAACACTTTAGTAGCTAGTGTGCTCCAATCCAGTGGTTTTTGTTTGTTTGTTTGTTTTTTCCTGCTGCAGCAAGCCTAGAAGCAATGCATTAAAATGGCAGAACTACACATATGAAGCAACCTAAATTACTGAGTATATACAGGAAGGGCAAATACCCTACATGGTCCCCCAACCCTTAGTGTATTTAGTCTCAATAGGAAATAATATTATATCTCTTAAGCCACAGAGATTTCAGGATTCACTTGTTACCACACACACACACACACACAAAAACACATCTTATCCTATCTAATGCAGAGACTAACTTTATCCTTACGAAGATTTATAAGTATTATGAAGAGAATGGATTAGCATAACTCTTGCAATTTTCTATATTATCAGTAGTTTAGAATGAATAAATAGCAATCCTAACAAATCAAGTCAAATTAATCCTTTTTCTGCTTCAGTGTAATACTTACTACCTGATGTATTTAAACACCATCTTTATACACCACTTTTTTTTTCCTTTTGCCTAAGTGTAAGGAATTGCTGAAGAAAATTATACCATCATACACTAGATGGTGCCAACTATTATAAACTGCAATATGAGAGAGATCTTCAATGCATTTTGAGCAAATATTCTGGCTAGTGAAGATAGTCACTCTTCTATACATTCTTCTTAGCATATGTTCCAATATGCATTCGTTTTCTATAATCTTTATCCCAGACATTTTCCCTTCAACTTAGAAGCAGCCCATGCTATCTAACAGTCAGGAAAATAGGAAACATCACAGAACCATTCTCTCAACTTCAAGCCTCCACTTTTCACATAAATGCCTTCCTTTCCTATCCAAATGATTAAAACATATGCTAGGGCTCCTATTTCATTTAATATGTCCATGTTCTGCATAAAACTGCTCCCACTCTCTTCTGCTTTCAGTGTTTTCTGAGAATTGGGGAGATAGAATCATTTTGCATTTTAGGCCTCTTTACATCAGTTTCTACACAGATTTAAGCCCATGTTAAGGTCACAGCCAACATGGACAAACTTTCCCAGTTTTAATTCTTTTCTAAAGCTAGCCTTCTGTTACTCTAATACACTCACACACACACATATGTTTATTTAAATGCATTTTGTTAAAAGGAGGCAAATAAATTGAAATGAAACTCTACTGCTGTAAATACACTTCTAGAGTGCAGACATAGAGAAAAGACTTCAATCTTACATTTCTTTTCAAAAGTTTATATTTTTCTTTGAAAATAATGTTTAAGTAGAACCCAGTCCTGTGTTTGACATTGAAGCTGTTTTCATCAGTCCAACCAATGTGTTATTACTGGTTAATATTGATGCTTTTGCTAAGATCTGGGAGTAAAGACCACATTAGAAATATGTCTTGACTGTGTTGCTAGCCTTTTTTTCTGATCCAATAGTTTTTTTTGAGGATGAATGTTTGGTATACTTTATAGAGGAGTGTTTGTTTGCGATGAGATAAGATCCCAATGACATTCAATTAAATGTGTATTTAGCTTAGATATCAATACCTTATACTACCTGTGATAGCGGAAAATTTAGCTCTTTATTTTAAAATTTGAGTGGAACCAAAATTTTAAAAAAACCTCATGTCCCGTGTTGATTATGGTAGGTTAGTCAGGTGTGATCCCCTTGGCTGATGAAGGCCATGAATCCTGACATTTTGGAGCCCAGGATTTGAATTGAGTGCTAGCCTAGTAACTCTGGACACAGAGCAGGCAAACAAAAAACCAGTGGGGCCACAGTAGGGCAACCACACAATTTCCCTGTGCCTAAGTGAGTGACAAGCAGAGGTGGGTGTTTAGGAGAGTGGTCTATCTGCTGGTGGACTCTGGGTTGGCTTGGGTCAGTGAGAAACCTCAAGGAGGAAGATGAGGCTGGAGAACAGCCCATAATCCCAGGCCCAGGTGGTGAAGCTGGGGTGGTGGGGATGGATGGAAAGGCAGACATTGGAATTTTTTAATACCTGGGCCCTGATAAGTCCAGGTGGGTTGCTTAAATTCATAGAGAGCTGTTTTACATATGTTTTGAGAGTTGTCTCTCTTTTAAAGAGGTGAAATGAATGTAAAATGTTTAAACACTTAGAGGCAGTTATTTGCCAGGATACATTACTGGAATAGGGCTAGAAAATGTGGGTGAGAAGCTGGTGACACGTCATGTGTGTAAGGAGGAATTGCTCTTCCTGGTATTCACATTAAGAAGGAGGGTCCACTTCTGTCCTTCCTTCGTTCCTCTTCTACTGGTGATGCTAATGTGTGGGTGGGAAGAGGAAGATGCAGCCATAGGAAAGAACACTTGACCTACTGGGGATGCAGGGATCAACAGGAGTGGCAGAACAGAGGCTCCCTGGTGAGATGGCATGCTTTCTACAAGGGGGTGGGTACTTGAGAGGAGGAGGAAGGAGTTCCTCCTTAGTTGTCAATTACAGGGGTGGAGTTGTCAGACACATGAGGAACTTGTGGATGAGGGCAAATGGAGTGGAATTTGTCCTGCCTGCCCTTGTCAAGTATACATACCAAGTCAGGGTACATCCTGAGAGAGGGCCTTTGCTTGGTTTACTAAAAGAAGGTGTGGATTACTGTTAGACTTAAGTTGCCAAACTTTTAAAGTGGTGTGAGCAGAAGGAAAGTAACAGTGATGGCATCTTAAGATTTTTGTCATATGGCTATACACAGCCTGGTGTGCATTGAACTGTCCAAGTGTTTGATGAATAATTGTTAGGGTTGCATTACCTTATGTGGAGATCTATTGTTTCAGGCAATTTTCAAGCTACTAGTTAAGTGAGGCAGGCTTGAGGAGACAACAAGGGATATTGAGGCACCCAGACATGAACTGTGGTGGAAAGCTGAAGGACAGGGGTAGAATTAGTGTTTCTGGAGCCCAGTGAGTGCTGGGGCAGCAAAGGACATGGCCATGACAGAGCTTAGGACTCACAGCAGGAGGCAATGAATGGTGGGAAAGACTCTGAAATCACTCTTCTCCAGATTTCCAGTCACCTATCCATCACAGATGATATGGCAGTCAAGAGAAGGGCCAAGAATGGATTGATAGGGCAAATGGGCAAATGGAGAACAAGCCAGACTTCTCATGTTCTCTCTTCTTGAGGTTGAGACTATTATGCCAATTTTATAGATGAGGAAACTGAGCTCAGGGGATTTAATCACCTGGCTATTAAATCAGAACTAACTTTGGAACCCAGACCCATCTTGTGGTAGTCTATGATCTTTAATTGATAATATAAGGATTCTCTTCATTCTTAGATATATAGTAGCTTGAGGATTCTTCTGGGTTGGCCCCAGCACCTAAAGCAAGACATCTGTAGAGTCCGTGTTCTAAGCTTGGTTAAGTTCCCATTACATCTCTAAAAGTCAACTAAAACTAACAAAGAGTAATTATGCAGTTGTAATTGCCCAGGTTGTTTCTTCCCTGATGCTAGCTGACTTTTATTGGGATCCACATACATTTCCAGTTGTGGTTAAATGGCATAGAGGAGGGAGAAACAATCGCCAGAAGTCCTTAGACTGGGTGACATGCCCTGGTAACAACTTGTCCCTCTCTCTCCTCCTTGGAGAAAAATAATTCTGGTTATTTTAACTCCTCTTCTGTCTTCACAGGTTCTATTCATATTGTTAGTATTCACATTGTGATTATCAGTGCCACAAGCATGGACCTGACCTGGGAAATCAGTGATAATACGTCCTACTCCATCTACATCTACAAATAGAATTTGTTGTATAGACTGATTCCTTCACCCTCACAACAATGAGACTCATGCCATCATCACTGACCTCAGTCAAGTACCTTATACAACACCACAGTGCAACCTTTACAAGATGATGGTTCTGAGCACATGACATTCTCTTGCCAAGTGTATACCTGTGATTTACCCCTGGTTGCTCTTGTTCACTTTTCTTGTCTACCTACTATGGGAAGACTGAGATACAAAGAGAGATAAGCTCCATTCTCTGCCCTCAAGGGAAGTACAGCCTAGTGCTGGAGTCCAAGATCATTTACATCAGGATGTGCGATATAATGATGGTGATTGTTAATAACACTGACCAAACACCAGGTATCATGAGTAGAATTTTATTCACACTGTCTCAATTAAAGCTCACAACATCCCTGTGATATGATTGACATTAGCTTTATTTTAGGCATGAGAAAGCCATGATTGATAGAGGCTGTGTAGACAGGGATCACACCAGATAAGCAACAAGGGTAAGATTAAAACTCTTATCTCTCTCCATTCCAGCCTATGCTTATAACAAAAATTCCAGTTTAGTTGTTGATAAACAGAGGCCAATAGAACTGGATATTCATCTCCCTTTGTTCCTTGGACACTGATATTATGATGAAATGCTGGCAAAGCTATGTCTCATCCTTGGTTTTCTTATAACTGCCCTAAAAAAGAAGATGATAGGCAGCAAATAAGAAGTTCTCTGTTCCAGAGAAGGTCCAGTAATTTAAAATAAAATAATAATGCTATAATGGTAATACTGCCAGGAGTTTTACATTTATTAGGATCTCCTTTTTATGGATGAAAAGGTTACAGCTTAAGATGGCTGTATGATTTGCACCTCAGGTCACAGAACTAGCAAAGGACAGAGCAGAGATGTGAACCCAGATGTGTCCAGCTCTGGAATCAGGCCTTGTCCACAGAAATGTTTCACTCTTGCATCCCAGAAAACACACCTTAAGCATTCTTCAAATGTCTTCTGGACTGGCTTTTTGAGGAAAATGAAATATGTGTCCATGTCTTTATCTTTTATTTTTTTTCTGTTTAATCCATTTTTTAGGATTTGATTCATCTGTAAGTAATTAAACCCCCTCAAATAACTGTGGTAAACAAGATAGGAGTTTATTTTTCTTTTGTATAAAATATCCCAGCTCTAAAAATGTTGGGGATGGTAAAGTGTAGTGTTAACCAAGGCTCAGTTGCAGGAAACAGAAACCATTGTGGAATGAGTTGCTACAATGGTGTGTCATGGGAGCTCAGATTCAGGGCCCAACCAAACTTTCAGCAATCAGTATCATTATTACTTGCACAATATAAAGGGTACAGAAAGGGCAAATCATCTTTTTATCACTTATACAGCACAAAGAGTCCAAAAAAGGGAGGGGAAGAAGTCCCTTCACAGACAGTATCCTGGGATGGCCGAAACTGCTCAGGTCAGCATCAGTAGATGGCAGTGCCACATCCACCACTTCACCCTGGAGAAGAAAGACAGATTTATATTACTTGAGTATATTTCTGGGTTTAAATTCTGTCTAGGACTTTTTATTACATTTAATATTCCCCACCCCAGGTTGAGGAATGTCACACAATAGAAAAGAAGGTGGGTATAGCAGAAGGCCAAAGAATGGTCACTTAGTTTGTGTTTGTGACTTCCCCAGATAAAAATGTGGAGGTAGGTGAGGTATGGGCAATGATCACTTACCAGATGTCTGTGACTTCCTCAGAAACTATAAGCTATTTTAAGCCAAAAGGAATTAACATTGGGAATTGAGGGCAAATAGAATCCTTGGAAGAGTGAGCAAGAAGGCTGCATGGTGGGTCTCCAGAAATGACTCCTAGACTAAGGCTTGCTACACAGGATATAAGAAATGCTGTCTCTGCTCTCAAATCTTACATTCTTTTTGGAAAGGCAGGCCAATCAATGTCAAACTATTAGAGAATAATTTAACCACTGATGACTAAGTGCTAGAGCAAAGGTCTAAAGTCCTAAGGCAAGTCATGCTGAAGCTTTGGACCCTAGCAGCTGGGTTTGGACAACTCCTGAAATGTCTTTTCCTCTCCAGGGCTTCTAAGCTCTGCTCAGGCTGTCTTCAGGTGAGTGGATAACTGAAGTTGAAACCCACTGGCATTTATTTTCTTACTTAAAAAAATATATATCTATATCTATATCTATATCTTATTCAGTTTTGATTTGCCTTTTTCTATAAACATGATTCTTTTCTTTCTCCATGTTCTCCCTCCAATATGGAACCCAGCTTTGAGTAAACATCATAGAGGGGAAGTCAGATTACAAAAGCAGCAGAGAAGCCAAGAAGCCTGACTCTGTTCCAGGCTCTGCACCAATCTGTGTGTGATTCTAGTTGGGATTCCTCCTCTGTACCACAAGAAAGTCAGTCTGAAGGATTCACAAGCTTCCTTCAAACTTTAACAGCTTCTGATTATTTCATAACAAAGGAAACTAGGAAGAAGACACCCCTGCATCTACTCCTCTGGTCACAGGATTTCATTGGAGAAAAAGTAGAAGAAAAGTAGTAATCGAAAAAAGCCAGTCAAACCCATTCTTATTTTTCTGAATTCCCCAGAATATAAAGGTATAGGATGGTGAAAGTAAAATGAGAAACCATAGATAGGGACCAGATGATTTAAAGATTTAAAGCATTTCAGACAAGTTGTTTGTTGGGGTCTATCCATCTTAAACATTTATGTTTATCTGCATTTAAGTTTTCTTAAGCACCAACACTAGAAATACTCAGTTACTTTCTGCCTGATAAGAACATATACCTATCCTTCAAGATCTCTTCCTTTGGTCCTGCCAATTAAAGTCAGAATTAAAATTATTTTAGCCACACATAAATGCCTCTGACGTTGTAGATGGCTTACTGGTTTGATGTTCTCCTTATGAAATTATCTATCAAATGTCTTTCATTTCTCTTCAAAGTTTCAAATTATGTTATTTTCCTTTCTTTCCATTCTAAATCCAATCAATTTTAAAGAAATCCATTGAAATTTTAAAAAATATGTGGACCACATTGTATGTATATCTCACTAATAAACCTTCAACAGCCTTGGATGAAAAAATCCAGCAGTTATTTTTTAAATTGGAAAATTAAGTGGCCTATAAACTCCTCTGAGAGGGCCTCTATCGCTGATGCACAAACATAGAAAGTGATTATAGGAACAGAGAACATTCACCTTTGAAGCTAAATATCACAGAAAATATTTGCTTAGCAATGGAGATATTTTTCCCCTGAGGGTGAAATATGCCTGTGATGGTTAAATTCATATGTCAACTTGGCCAGATTATGGTTTGCCATTCTTTGGTCAAGCAAACACTGGCCTGATTTTACTGTGAAGACATTCTATGGACTTAAATCTTCAGTAAATTGATGGCCTCTATGGCTGATTAGATTTACAATCAATTGAGGAGATTGCCTTTAGACAGGAGAGAAGTCTCATCCAATCAGTTGAAGGATTTAAAAGGAGAAATGATTATTTCAGTAGTCAGAAGAAAGAAGTGCCAACTCTATTTCAGCCAGCCAGGTTCTCCTGGAGAATTCACTGAAAATCTTCATCTGAGTTCCTACCTTATGGCCTGCCCTACAAGAATTTGGACTTGTTCATCCCTACCGTCATGTGAGAAGATTCTTATAAAATTCTCATAATATTTACATATATCTCCTGGACATAAGAAAGAACATGAAAGGTGGGAAAATAGAAAGTCTCCAAGCTTCAACCACCATGGTGGGGGTTCAGTATGTCCCCTCCCTAAGGGAAACTCAGCCCGCAGTATGCAGCCAATTACATGCCCCAGGACACAAGTTAAAACGTGTCAAACTTTCTCACAAGGAAATGATACAGATGTTATAAAGTGTAATGTTCTCCAGGCTGTACAATTCCTTCCTACATAACTTAATGAGACTGCATTTATGTAACTCATTTTCCCATCTCTTTGCAGAATGCTATTTCATTCTTTGGCCTGCCACTGCTGAAGACTCTCTCCTTCTTGTAAGTCCCAACAAATAAAGCTAATGTCTGATTATGGGCCAAATACATCCTTTGGTCTTACAGCTGCCCTGGCCCATGACCTTCAGGAGCTGGATTGTAACACACCACCCTTGTATGTGTGTATGGAGAAAGGGAAATGTGAGGTAGTAACAGGATGCCTTCATGGTCCATGGACTAACAATAATGACAAGTCAAAAGATATTTATGTCCTGTTTTATAACAGCCTATTGTTCCATGGGTTTGTCTGTAATATACTTAAGTCAGAACCCCAGAGCAGAACAAGTGTATTTCAAGCAAAGACTGTCATACCTTGACTGGCTTGTAAGGTGGGTGTCAGTCTTGTCTCTTGCAGCAAGAGTATCTTAAGGAGACTCAGCACCCACCGCTCCAGCTCAGAGAAATAGGGCAGAGTAAATTAATCATAAATTATATTCTTATAGTTTATAAATTTGCTTTTAAATCATCTGAGCTCATTCAAAACAACACCATGCAAATGTGTTTTTATTCCATTTTTAAGATGAAAATGGGTTGGGTGGTGTTGGAGGGGTATGTATACTTGTTTAAGGTAACACAGATAGGTAGTGTCAGTGCTAGGATTTGAACCAGGGTTTCCTGACCCCAAACCCTGTGTGCAGCTGCTCTCCAATTCACAGAAGGCTAGCCTAGATAGCAAGCTGGCTGGTGAAGTGAGTAAATATCCATTCAGGATACTTTCAGGTTTTCTAGCAGGGCTTATTTGGGAAAGAAGGTATTTTAAAGATGTCTTGGAAGGCTGTGATTATGAATTTACTGTGCCTGATCATCCTTTTTCAGTCTTCAGGACTCTCTAGTACAATTAAGGATCTCTTTAAGATGCTATTTCTACAGGTAAAGGCCTGGAATCCACCTTACTGGCTCTCTGGGTATCAACTTGCATGTTGCATGGTTCTGGTTGTCCTGAGTACTGTTGTGGCAATGGATGTAGGCCATTTTAAATCAGCACACACCACTCAGAACTGAGTGGGAGAGAGTGTGGTCTACAGTGTGAACTGTGGTCTATGGTTGGTGGCAAGGCTCCAGGATGTGTAAGTTCATTGAGGTTGGTGGGCCACACTGTGGGAGATGTTTGTGTGGGATGTGGTGGGAGGTGTGGGAGGTGGGCAACATGGGAATCCCAGTGGGTTCCGTGTAATATTTTAGGTAATCTAAGCACCTCTTAAAATATATGTATATATATATATATATATAAATAACATTTTTGTAAGCAAATACACATATATGCATATATATTTATATATCATTTTACAAATGTTTGTATGTATTGTGAGAATTTTGATTTTTACCCATAAAAAAAAATAAATGGAGTCTTTCTTTTTGGAGTAATGAAATTGTTCAAAAATTTTTGAAATGATGAATGTACAACATTGTGATTTTATGAAAAGCCATTGATTATATACTTTGAGCAGAATAGCCAGAAACAGCAGCTGTGTACGGTGGGGAAAACAGAGAGAGATTGAGAGGAGAGGAATTTTCTTGTTTGTCTGTTTTTTGTTTTTTATTATTATTATTATTGAAATAGTGAAAATGTTCTAATAATGATTGAAGTGATGAATGCACAACTATGTGATAATACCAAATACCATTGATTGTACACTTTGAATGAATTGTATGCTTTATTAATACGTATCAATAAAATTGATTTATTTTAAAAAAAATAAATAAATAAAAAAGTTACAATAGGGAAAAATAGACATCAGCTCAGCCCAGAAAAACTGAAACAGTTGCAAAATTCTTGAAAAGTAAATGACATTATGAAACTTAAAAAAAAATAATAATAAAATAAAATAAAATAAATAAACATGTTACAAACCCTATGGAACAAGAGGCTGTTATAAAACAGGACTCAGATGCTTGTTGATTTGTTCCTTAGTCATTAATACCAGGATCATGCAGGCATATTTTTACTGGCCTATTTTTCCCCTTTTTCATATCCCCCATTCAAGAACAGTTGCTGAAGCTTGGAAACTGTCCTTTCTCCCTCTCAGCTTCCTTCTTGTGCTTTTTAGGAAACCTGGTTAGTTTCACAGTTTGCAGAATAATTGGGATTGGGAAATTCTAACAATCACTGTAGAAAATCCGTTCTACATTATGGTGCAAGGCAAGACTGATTACCAAGTCCTTGTTATGCAACCAATCTTAAGCACTCTACAGAAGTAAGAGATGTAGGAGAAGCTCCCCTCCTCAAAGAATTCCATGACTCTCCATTGCCTGATTAATCAATTACAAACTCATTCTGTCATATAAAACACTTTCAAGGTGTGGCCTACTCATAATATTCTATCTTTTTTCCCCCAATTACACTGTCTTAGAGCTTACTGCTTACTGAATATAACCTTGTGCATTCCATCTATATTTCCTATGGTCTACCTGTTAGCATTTATTCACCCTCCAAGGCCCATCTGAAATGGTGTCACCTTCAAGAGGTTTCTATGATTATCCCATTCAGATATGTGCTCTCCTTTGAACACCCAGAGTACTTTGTGGGAATACTTTATATTTCAGGCCTCCTCACCCTAATTAGACTGATATTGCCTGAATCTTACACATCTTGGTATCTAAACAGCATAGAGTAAAACCCAATAAATATTTGGTAAATTAAATTTCGGGAAGTCCTTTGTTCTTCAAATTGTAAGTTAAAAAATGGTATATACAGAGGCGGCCAAGATGGTGTTAGTGTAGGAGGGCACACAATGCAAGCTCCCAGAGCAAGGTGGATTGTGGACGGGGTCCTGCCCGGGGGTCTGTGCTGTGCACGCGTGGAGTGAGAGGCTTGGGACATCTATTTGCGCGGATCGGCAGTGTGGACCGAACGGTGGAGATTCGTGAGTTTTGAGGCTGCCGGTGGAGGTTGGCACAGGCGGCTGAGCCCCACGGTTAGGGAAAAATAAAAATAAAACGGCCATTTGGAGGCACGGGCGGGCAAAAAAGTTTTATTTTCTGGGGATCTGGCTGCCTGGCACCCCTTGGACCTTGTGTGAACAGAGCAAACCAGCTAATCAGCACCCAGTGAACCGGAGGGGGGATTTTGGTTGGGCAACGCAGCTGATTTCCCTAGCCACCCAGGGATAAGACCCTGGCCACTGCAGAGTCAGGAGGAAGGGACACTTCCCAAAAAAGGGAAGGTTCGGTTGGAAGACAGGGAAGGGTATTTTATATTTTTAGACATTGATCTGGCTGCCTGCACTGCCCCATAGCTTTGGGGAGCAGATAAGCCGACCTGAAGCAGCATTAGGCTGAGAGCAGATGCGAATCTGCACTCAAACTGATTTACTGAACAGCCCGGTGACACTGGAGCTCAGCGCCAGAAGGGGCGGAATCCGCCACCTTTAGCACTCCTCACTGACTAACATCAGAGCTTCAGCTAACCTGGGGAGTCTGGAAAGTGGGACGTGCTTGATTAATTTCCATGGGCCCAGCTAAGGTCCCTTCCATAAACGGGTTGGTCTAGAGGAGGAATTATTTTGGGTCTTGCATTTGGATAAAAAAAAAAAAAAAGTGAGGTCACCTCAACAAGTGAACAATAAATTCTTTTTAATTTAGTTTAATAGCTAAAAGCTGCTTCAGGACCTGCATATAGAACCCTGTGGGGAAATTCATTGATAAACACAAGTAGGCAGGAAGGATCCAATTGGACCCTAGGGGAATCATTGACCCCCCTTAGCTCTGTTTGACTGCTTGCCTGTGTGGATCTTTGGTTTCACTCTGTCTCTTTCTGGTCTCTTGTTTTCTTTCCTCTTTCCACTCCCCTTTCTTTTTTGTGGTCTATTGCTATTATTCCCATTTTCCTCCCCCTTCCTTTTTCCTTCTATTTTATTTTATTTTTATTTATTTATTTTTTTTAAATAGGTGCTGCAAGCTGGACGCTTATTTGCTGGGCTTCTTATTCAGTAATTTCCCACTAGCTGTATATATTGATTCTGTATTACAAACTATCGCTTATCCTTCCTGCATCTTTCTGCCTTCTGTCTTCTGTTGTGGCTATTAGAGAAAACATTTTTTCATAGGCCCACAACTTAAGGGTGTCAATTTCTAACCCAACTATTTTGTTTTCTTCTACTTCTTTTTTCTTTTTTTTTTAATTAGTATTAACTTTTTCCTTTCAGACCTTTCTCTACTATTTCTCTCCCTCCTCATAATTCTAGCCTTCTAAATCACTATATAAATATATTCCTCCATTTGTTTTCCCAGTTCATTGTAGGAACTCCATATTTTTTCCTAGTACTCTACACTGCCTACTCAAGTTAAATATTCATCTCATTAAGTCTCAGTTTGCCCCTCTTCTAACTTTTATCAATATTTCTATTATCCTTCTGCCTTCCTTACATCTTTTGATTCCTCTGGCCCTAACCTTTTGCCTTCAAGGGAACATAGAAAGAAGCAAGGAAATAAAATAAGAAGAAAAACTGCCAAAGAGAAAACTTAACTCACACGCAGAACCAACAGCTAAATAAAATTCTAGAGCATAGAGAAAAGCTAATCAACTGAACAAACCCATCAAGATAATATGATGACCAGAGAGCAACAGAAAAATACAAATGACTCTGAGAAACTGGAAAACATGGACCAGTCCAGTGCACAAAATAAAAACCAGGAAGCAATGCAGTACAGCGAACAACTAATCAAAGCTATCCAAACAAATATCATGGAACTGAAGGAAGAGATTAAGGATATAAAGAAGACACTGGGAGAACATACTGAAGAAATAGCTAACACACCTAAAAAGGTAATGGATATGATGGCGAACAAAGACACAAGTCAAGAAATGAAAAAGAAGCTGGACTCACAGGCAGCAGAATTGAACAGGCAGAGGAAAGAATTAGTGATATGGAAGACAATACAGTTGAAATCAAAGAGATTGTAAAAAAGATAGACAAAAAGAGAGAAGAAATCCAGTATGGTCTCAGGGAATTAACCGATAATGCAAGACGCAGAAACATACACATTATGGGCATCCCAGAAGGAGAAGAGAAGGGAAAGGGAACAGAAGGAGTGTTGAAGGAAGTTATGGCTGAAAATTTCCCAACTCTATTGAGAGAGATGAATGTGCAGATCCAGGAAGCACAGCGCAACCCAAATACTATAAATCCCAGCAGGCCAACTCCAAGACATATACTTGTCAAATTGTCCAATGCTCAAGACAAAGAGAAAATACTCAAGGCAGCAAGATAAAAGAGAATCATCACATACAAGGGAAGCACAATAAGATTAAGTGCTGATTTCTCAGCTGAAACCATGGAGGCAAGAAGACAGTGGTATGACATAGTCAAAACACTAAAAGAAAAAAACTTCCAGCCACGAATTCTCTACCCAGCAAAATTGGCATTCAAAAATGATGGAGAGTTCAAAATATTCACAGATAAACAGCAATTAAGAGAGTATGTCAAGAAGAAACCAGCACTTCAAGAAATACTAAAGGAATCTCTACAAGTTGAAAGGAAAAAACAAAGGAGAGAGAGTTGGAGGAGAGTTTAAAAACAACTGAAAACTCAAAAAGAGAAACAAAACAACATATGACATACATTAACCCAAAGAAAAAATGACTGAAGTAAGAAATTCGTTACGAGTAATAACACTGAATGTTAATGGATTAAATTTACCAATCAAAAGACACAGATTGGCAGAATGGATAAGAAAATATGATCCATTTATATGCTGTCTACAAGAAACCCACCTTCAGCCCAGGGATTCAAGGAGGCTGAAAGTGAATGGCTGGAAAACAATTTTACAAGCTAACAATAGCCAAAAAAGGGCAGGAGTAGCTATTCTAATATCAGACAAAATAGACTTTAAATGCAAAACTATTGTAAGAGACAAAGATGGACACTACATATTAGTAAAAGGAGTAATCTCTCAAGAAGAGAGAACAATCATCAACATTTACGCACCTAATCGAGGTGCCTCAAAATACGTGCGGCAATCTCTAGAAAAACTAATAGGAGAAATAAATTCCTCTAAAATTATAGCAGGGGACTTCAACACACCACTATCATCATTAGACAGAACATCTAGGCAGAGAATTAATAAAGAAACTAAGGCACTCAACAATACATTAGAAGATTTGGACTTAATAGACATATGCATAACACTACACCCAAATACAGTGGGATTTACATTCTTCTCCAGTGCACATGGAACATACTCCAAAATAGACCACATGCTAGGCCACAAAACAACACTCAATGAATTCAGAAAGATTGAGATTATATAAATTAATTTCTCTGACCACAACGGAATGAAGTTGGAAATCAATAAGGGCCAGAGAAACAGGTTAGGCACAAGGATATGCAAGTTAAACAACACACTCTTAGACAAACAGTGGGTCAAAGAGGAAATTTCAAAAGAAATTAGTAACTACCTTGAAACTAATGAAAACAACAACACAACATATCAAAACCTATGGGATGCAGCAAAAGCAGTCCTGAGAGGGAAGTTCATAGCCATAAATTTATATATTAAAAAAGAAGGAAGAGCTAAAATTGAAGACCTAACTGCACACTTGGAGGAATTGGAAAAACAACAACAAACTAAACATAAAGGATGTAGAAAATAGGAAATAACCAAGATTAGAGCAGAACTAAATGAAATAGAGAATAAGAAAGCACTGGAAACAATAAACAAAACCAAAAGCTGGTTCTTCGAGAATATCAACAAAATTGACAAACCCTTCACCAGACTAACAAAGAAAAAGAGAGAACAGATGCAAATACATAAAATAAGGAATGAGCAAGGTGATATCCCTACTGACCCCACAGAAATAAAGAGTATCATAAGAGGATACTTGAAAAATTATATGCCAACAAGAATGACAATTTAGAGGAAATGGACAAGTTTCTAGAAACCCACAAACAGCCAACATTGATGAAAGAAGAAATAGATGAACTCAACAGCCCAATTACAAGTAAAGAGATAGACTCAGTCATTAAAAACCTCCCAACTAAGAAGAGTCCAGGACCAGATGGCTTCACAGCTGAATTCTACCAAACATTCCGGAAAGAGCTAACACCAATTCTACTTAAGCTCTTCCAAAAAATAGAAGTAGAAGGAATATTACCTAACTCATTCTATGATGCCAATATTACCCTAATACCAAAACCAAATAAAGATACCACAAGAAAGGAAAATTACAGTCCAATATCTCTAATGAACCTAGAGGCTAAAATCCTTAACAAAATAATTGCTAATCGCATTCAACAACATACAAAAAGGATTATACACCATGACCAAGTGGGTTTCATCCCAGGTATGCAAGGATGGTTCAATATAAAAAATCAATCAATGTAATACACCACATAAACAAACTGAAAGAAAAAAATCACATGATCATCTCTATAGATGCAGAAAAAGCTTTCGACAAAATACAGCACTCTTTCCTCATAAAAACACTACAAAGATAGGAATAGATGGAAACTTTCTGAAAATGATAAAGGGTATATATGAAAAACCCAAAGCTAACATCATTTTCAACGGTGAAATCCTAAAAGCCTTCCCTCTGAGATCAGGAACAAGACAAGGATGCCCACTATCACCACTCCTATTTAACATTGTCTTAGAAGTACTTGCACGAGCACTGAGACAAGAAAAGGACGTAAAAGGCATCCAGATTGGAAAAGAAGAAGTAAAAATTTCATTATTTGCAGATGACATGATCCTATACATAGAAAGCCCTGAGAAATCGACAACAAGGCTTCTAGAACTTATAAAGGAGTTCAGTAATGTTGCAGGCTATAAGATCAACGCTCAAGAATCAGTAGCATTTCTGTACACCAATAACCAGCAAACTGAGGAGGAATTCAGGAAAAAAATACCATTTACAATAGTAAACAAAAGAATCAAATACCTAGGAATAAATTTAACTAAAGATGTAAAGGACTTATATACAGAAAACTTCACAAGACTGTTAAAGGAAATCAAAGAAGACTTAAATAAATTGAAAAAGATTCCCTGTCCATGGATGGAGATACTAAACATCATCAAGACGTCTATCCTACACAAACTAATCTACAGATTTAATGCAATCCCAATAAAAGTCAACACTATATATTTTAAGGAACTGGAAAAACTAACCACAAAATATATTTAGAGAGGCAAGAGGCCCCGAATTGCCAAAGATATATTGAAAAAGAAAAATAAAGTTGGAGGTATCACATTACCTGACTTTAAAACATACTACAAAGTTACAGTAATCAAAACTGCATGGTATTGGCACAAGGATAGACCTACTGACCAATGGAACCGGATTGAGAGTTCTGATATAGATCCTCGCATATACAGTCATCTGATATTTGACAAGGCCACGAAACCCACTCAGCTGGGAGAGAGTGGCCTCTTTAACAAGTGGTGCTTGGAGAACTGGATATCCATATCCAAAAGAATGAGAGAAGAATACCACCTCACACCTTATACAAAAATCAACTCAAGATGGATCAAAGACCTAAATATAAGAGCCAAAACCATGAAAACCTTGGAAGATAATGCAGGGAAGCATCTACAGGACCTTGTAATAGGAAATGGTTTCATGAACTTCACAGCTAAAGCACGAGCAGCAAGAGAAAAATTTGATAAATGGGATCTCCTCAAAATTAAAAACTTCTGCACCTCTAAGGATGTTATTAATAAAATAAAAATGCAAACTACGCAATGGAAAAAATATTCGGCAACCATATATCTGATAGGAGCCTAATATCCTGCATATATAAAGAAATCCTTCACGTCGAAAATAAAAGGACAAACAACCCATATAAAAAATGGGCAAGTGACCTGAAAAGACACTTCTCCAAGGAAGAAATAGAAATGGCTCAAAAGCACATGAAAAAATGCTCACCATCACTTGCTATCAGGGAAATGCAAATCAAAACTACAATGAGATACCATCTTACACCCATCAGAATGGCAGCTAAAAAAAAACAGGAGACACTAAATGTTGGAGAGGATGTGGAGGAATAGGAACCCTCATCCACTGCTGGTGGGACTGAGGTATGGTCCAGCCACTGTGGAGGACAGTTCGGCGGTTCCTCAGAAAACTAGCAATAGATCTTCCATATGATCCAGCAATTCCACTGCTGGGTATATACCCAAAAGAACTGAAAACAAAAATACAAACAGATAATTGCACACCAATGTTCATAGTGGCATTGTTCACCATTGCCAAAAGTTGGAATCAGCCCCGGTGCCCCTCAACAGACGAATGGATAAGCAAAATGTGGCACATACATACAATGGAATATAACTCAGTTGTAAGAAGGAACAAAGTGCTAACACATGGAATAACGTGGATGAATC
>JAKSZT010054149.1:1329135-1343337 GCA_026826555.1 Tolypeutes matacus | reverse complement strand
GTTAGATTGTGTATATGGTAAGAAAATAAGATTTTAAAAAACCATGACACTACACAAACAGTGAACCCTAAGTTAAAACCATGAATTTTAATTAATAGTACAATTATAAAAATTTGCTATCATCAATTGTAACAAATGTACCATATCAATGCGAGTTGTTGTTGGTGGGATGGTGTATGGGAATCCTGCATTTTATACATGATATTTCTGACAACCCACAACTTCTATAATAAAGAAAAAAATTATTACTCTGTTAAAAAAAAAAAAAAAAAAAAAAAAAACTTGTAGAGCTTATAAATGAGATCTGTAAAGTGCCAGGATATAAGATCAATGTGCAAAAATCAGTCGCATTTCTGTACACCAAAAATGAGCGATCTGAGGAGGAAATTAAGAAAAAAAAATCATATTTACAAAAGCAACTAATAGAATCAAAAACATAGATATAAGTTTAACTGAAGATGTAAATAACTTGTATGCTGAAAACAACACTTTTAAAGGAAATTAAAGAAGACCTAAATAAATGGAAGAATATTCTCTGCTCGTGGATAGGAAAATGAAACATTATTAAGATGTCTATCCTATGCAAACTAATTTACATATTTGATGCAATCCCAATAAAAATTACCACAGCATTTTTTATTGGATTGGAAATGCTAACTATAAATGTAATTGAAAGAGCAAGAGGCCCAGAATAGCCAAAGATATATGGAAAAAAAATGAAATCAGAAGAATTACACTACCTGACATTAAAATATTCTACGAAGCTATAGTGGTCAAAGCTCCATGGTATTGGCACAAAGATAGACATACTGATCAATGTAACTGAACAAAGAATTCTGATATAGAACATCAATTATACAGTCAAATGATATTACACAAGGCCATCAAGCCCATTTAACTGGGAGAGAATGGCATCTTCAACAAATGGTGCTTGGAGACTGGATATCCATATCCAAAAGAATAAGAGAGGAACACCATTTCACATCTTATTAAAAAAAATTAGCTCAAGATGGATCAAAGATCTAAATATAAGAGCCAAGACCATAAAGATCTTGGAAGACAATTTAGGGAGAATCTACAGATTTTGTATTAGGAAATGGTTTCCTGTACTTTACACACAAAGCATGAGCAATGAAAGAAAAAATAGAGAAATGGGACCTTCTCAAAATTAAAAACTTTTGCACCTCAAAGGAGTTTGTGAAGAAAAAGAAAAGAATGCCTACCTAATGGGAGAAACAATTTGGTAAGCATATATTTGATAGGGGCCTAATATCTAGCATATGTAAATAAATCCGACACCTTGAAATGATAGGGGCCTAATATCTAGCATATGTAAATAAATCCTACACCTTGAAATGAAAAGGTGATCAATTCATTTAAAAACTGGGCAAGTGATTTGAATAGACACTTCCCCCAAGAAGAAATAAAAATGGCTAAAAAGCATATGAAAAGATGCTCAACATCACTAACAATTATGGTAATGCAAATCAAAACTAAATGTGATATCATCTTATACCCATTAGACTAACAGCTATTTTAAAAAAACAGAGGACTACAAGTGTTGGAGAGGAGGTGAAGGAATGGGAACACTCATCCGCTGCTGGTGGGAATGTAGAATGCTACAGCCATTGTGGAGGACAATTTAGTGTTTCCTCAGGAAGCTAAGTTTAGAACTACCATGTGATCCAGCAATCCCACTGCAGGGTATATACCCTGAAGAATTGAAAGCAGGGACATGAACAGATATAAGCACACCTATATTCATAGCTGCATTATTAACTATGGTCAAAAGTTGGGAAAAACCCATATGTCCATCAACAGAAGAGTGGATAAACAAATTGTAGTACATATACACAATGGAATATTACTCAGCTGAAGAAGGAATGCGGTATTAACACACAAGATAATATGGGTGAAACTTGAAGACCTTATGTTGACTTAAACAAGCCAGGTACTGAAGGATAAATATTATATGACCTCACTGATATGAATTAAGCAAATTGAGCAAACTCACAAAAGTAGATTCTGGAAGATGGGTTTACAGGAGACAGAAAGGGAGAAGAAGTTTGTGAGCCAATGCCCTTAGGGCAAAATCTATGAGAAGGTAGAATGTTGTAGTTGTGCAGTGGCTTTGGATGACAGTGGTGGAGTAATGCTATTGAGTTGGTCCATGCTGGTATGTGAGGGGGGTAGGATGAGGAGGGTAGATTGGACTGTCTATGGAACTAGGGGTAGGTGAACTCTGCAGATTTGCAGGTATGTGGTTGAAACTACAACATTGGGAATGTTATTTGGCAAACATGGCAGGGAAAGGTTACTGGTTTAATGTGTTGGAAGTGGGGGGGCATGCAGGAGAGAGCACACCTGCGGCAGGCTTCTAGGGAGTGTCTGAGTGTTCATCTTATCATAGTGTGTTACATCAGTGGGTGAAGACCCACATAATGGCAAGGAAGCTATTGGACTCCTGTCCTGGGGAGTCCTGATATCCTCAAATAGAGGGACAGGTGTCTCTCAAGAGCATAGGTAGTGCCTAATAGTGGAGGACAGGTCAGTATATCAAACCCTCAATGTTGTTGCAAGTAACTGAATCTTGTTCTTCAAGGAGTGAAGCTTGGTGGTTAACATGGGTTCTGAGGGGAAGGGGAGGGAAGAATAGAATACATGGAACATGCTTCATTTTGGGGGTGATGGAAATATTCTACATGACCTCACAATGATGGGTACACGCCATGTTAATGTTCATCAAAATTTATAAAATTGTATTTTCTAAAATGTAAACCATAATGTAAATCATTGCCATGGCTAATAGCAATATTTCAATATTTGTACATCAATTGTAACAAATGTACCATCCACATGTAAAATGTTATTATTAGGGGAAAGGGAATAAAAGGGAGGGTATTGGGTATATAGGAATCCCCTATATTCTGCAAGTGACTTTTCTCTAACCTAAAGCTTCTTTGAAGACAAAAAGAATAAAATAAGACACTAGGGGAATAAGTGGAAGAAAATGTCATTGTACATACAAGAAAACAAATTTTACAGTAATGAAAGACATAATATCATTTTTTAAATTTGTTTTTCATTATTTTTAATTATTTCAAAACTTTTAAAATGTTTTTTATGTCTTGTTATTTTTAAAACTATCATTATTATTTCAGGCCCTTAATATTGATGACTGTACTTATTAAATTTTACTTTTGAAATTGAAATTATGCTAGTATTATAGTGTGCCTAAAAGTTATCTCCTGAAAGCCTCCTTGTAGCTCAAATGTGGCTTCTCTTTAAGCCAAATTCAGTATATAAATGTTTTATCTTCCCCCCAGCATGGGACATGATTCCCAGGGATGAACCTCCCTGGCACCAAGGGATTACGACCATGCAACAACTAACAATTCAACTGGGAAAACACCTTGACCAAAAGGGGGCAAGGGTAAAGACAAATGAGTTTATATGGCCAAGAGACTTTAAAGTGAATCAGGAATTCATTCCAGATATTATGTTTATGCGCATCTCAGCATGAACTCATTGACTGACAAGTAAATATTTCTTCAAATAGTGGGGCTCCTGAGGGCTCTGGAGACATATATACACTATAGGCAGTGCTGATAGCTCTGGTGTTTGGTGCTCTGCCAGTGGGCCCTACTTGGGAAGTTATGCTTCCCAGTGTGACAGTTGGACACGGTTGTGTTTTCCCTACACATGGCTCATCTGCCCCTTCCATTTGCACATATAGTTAATTCTAGAGTTTATAGGAGACTTAAATATTTGTGCTGTGCATTGCCAGCTGGGTCTTGAATATCAACAGAGTTGCCAAACCTACTCTCCAGTTCATTGGACTCACCCAGGACAACTAAGAAGGAGATGATGAAGGACAACGACCATCCCAAATAACAGAGAGTCTGCAACTGCAAGCAAGATACTCCATGCATATTCCCCATATGATCTAAATCCCCTCTCATTTAGAGTTAGAGTGGGCATCATCATCCCAGAATCCTCAGGATTGAGGAATGAACAATGGACTAGAGTAGACTTACTGGTATTCTGCTATAGACTTATTGTTTTTCGAGCACTGGAAAATCTTTTATCATGGATGTGGAGGCAGTGACCCCTAGGTTCTGAGGGGAGGGAGAGGGAAACACAAGTTTAATATGTGGGCATTTTTGGGACTTGGGAATTGTCTTGGGTGACATTGCAATGACAGATACAGGCCAGTATATATCTTGTCATAACTTACAAAATTGTGTGGGAGAGAATGTAAACTGCAATGTAAACTATAATCCACATTTAGTGGCAGTGCTCCAAAATGTGTACATCAATTGTAACAAATGTACCACACTAATGAAGGATGTTGTTAAGGTGGGAAAATGTGGGAGGGGAAGCAAATGGGGCATATAGGAATTCCCTCTATTTTTTACATAACATTTATATAATCTAGCTTTCTTTGATAACAATTTTTAAAAAAGCAAGAATGCACCACCTACCACCAGGTCGTGGAGATGTTTTCCTACAATTTCTTCTAGGAGCTTTATGATTGTAGCTTTTATATTTAGGTCTTTGATCAATTTTGAGTTAATTTCTGTGTAATGTGTGAGATAGTGGTCCTCTTTCTTTTTTTGAATATAGATACCCAGTTCTCCCTGCACCATTTGTTGAAAGGACAGTTCTGCCCCAGTTTGGTGGGATTGACACCTTCTTAAAAATCACTTGACCATAGATATGAGGGTCTGTTTTTCAAACATCAATTCTGTTTCATTGGTTTGTGTGCCTATCTTTATGCCTGTACCATGCTGGTGGTTTGTGTGTGTATGTGTGTGTGTGTGTGTGTGTGTTTGTTTGTTTGTTTAGCACTAGAGCTCTATAATATGATGTAAAGTCTGGAAGTGAGAGTCCTCCAAATTTACTCTTCCATTTAAGATATTTCTGACTGTTTTGGGCCACTTATCCTTTCAAATAAATTTGATAATTGTTTTTCCATTTCTTTTTTAAAATGCTGGTGGAATTATTATCAGTATTGCATTCTATCTATCTATCTATCTATCTATCTATCTATCTATCTATCTATCTATCTATCTATCTATTTGGGTATAATTGACAACTTAACAATATTTAGTCTTCCAATCCATAAGTGCAGAATGGTTTTCTATTTATTTAGGTCTCTTAAAATTTCTTTTACCAATGCGTTGTAGTTTTCTGAATAAAAGTGCTTTACATTCATGGGCAGGTTTATTCTTAAATATTTGATTGTTTTAGTCACTATGGTAAATGAAAAATTTTTCCTGGCTTCCTCCTCAGATTGTGCATTACTAGTGTACAGAAACACTACTGATTTTTTAGTATTAATCTTGTATCCTGCCGCTCTGCTGAAATTGTTATTAGCTCTAGAAACTTTGTTGTAGATTTTTCAGGGCTTTCTAGGCATAAGATCATATCATCTGTGAATTTTAAAAGTTTTACTTCTTCCTTTCAGATTTGGATGACTTTTGTTTGTTTCTCTTCCTTGATTGCTCTAGCCAGAACGTCCAGGACTCCATTGAACAACAGTGGTAACAGAGGCCATCCTTGTTTTGTTCTAGATCTTAATAGGAACACTTTCTATCTGTCACCATTGAGTACAATGTTTTCTCTGGGTTTTTCGTATATGGTCTTTATCACATTGAGAAAGTTTCCTTCAATTCCTATCTTTTGTAGAATTTTTATCAAGAAAAATGCTGTATTTTGTCAAATGCCATTTCTGCAACAATGGATAGGATCATGTGATTTTTCTTTGATTTATTAGTGTGGTGTACTAGACTGATTGATTTTATTGTGTTGAACCACCCTTGCATGCCTGGCATAAAAACCACTTGATCATGATGAGTAAAACTTTTAATGGTTTGTTGGATTAGATTAGCTAGTATTTTGTTGAGGAATTTTGCCTCTATGTTCATTAAGTAAATATGTCCGTGATTTTCTTTTTTCATAATGTCTTTATCTGGCTTTGGTATTAGGCTTATATTGTCTTCATAGAATGGAACTAGTAGTGTTCCTTCTTATTCAATTTTTTGGAAGAGTTTGAGTAAGGTTGGTACTAAATCTTGGAATGCATGGTAGAACTCACCAGCGAAACCATTTTGTCCTCAGCTTTTAATTTGGGGGAGTTGTTTCATGACTGTTTCAATCTTTTTACTTTTGATTGGTTCGTTGAAATCTTGTATATTTTATAGAGTCAATGTAGATTGTTCATACAATTACAAAGAATTTTTCCATTGCATTTACATTGTCTAGTTTTTTGGCATGGAATTATTCTTGATATCCTCTTATGATCTCTTTTATTTCTGTGGTGTCAGTAGTAATGTCTTTATTTTCGATTTTTATTTTATTTATTTGCATCTTCTCTATTTTTTTTTCTTTTGTCAGCCTAGCTAAGAATTTGTCAAATTTGTTAATCTCAAAGAACCAACTTTTGATTTGCTAATTTTCTCTGTTGTTTTTTTCTATTCTCAATTACATTTATTTCTGCTCTGATCTTTGTTATTTCATTCTTTCTGTCTATTTTGGGGAAAGTTTGCTGTTCTTTTTCCACTTCTTCCAAATGTGTGGTTAGGTCATTAATTTTAGCTCTGTCTTCTTTTTTTAATGTAAGCATTGAGGGCTATAAATTTCCCATTCAGCACTGCCTCTGTTGTTTCTCATAGGTTTTGGTGTGCTGTGCTCTCCTTTTCATTCGTTTCACTATATTTATTGATTTCTTTCACAATTTCTTCTTTGATCCCCGAATTATTTAAGAGTGTGTTGTTTAATTTCCATTTCTTTGTGGATTTTCCCTTTTTCTGCCTGCTGTTGATTTCCACCTTTATTCTATTATAATCAGAGAAAGTGCTTTGTATACTTTTGATCTTGTTGAATTTATTGAGATCTGCTTTGTGACACAACATATGGTCTATCCTAGAGAATGATTCATTAACACTTTAGAAGAATGTATATCCTTCTCTTATCCTGTTATTTTGGGGTGAAATGTCCTGTATATGTCTATTAGATTTAATCCATTTATCATATTACTCAAGCTCTCTGTTGATTTATTGATCCTCTGCCCATAAGTTCTACCCAGTGCTGAGAGTGGTGTATTGAAGTTTCCAACTATTATTGTAGAGACATGTATTTTTCCCTTCATTTTGTCTCTTTGCCTCATGTAATTTGGGGCATCCCTGTTAGGTGCATATACATTTACAATTGTTATTCCTTCCAGATGAATTGCTCCTTTTATGAATATTTAGTGTCTTTCTTTGTCTCTAATAACAATTTTGCTTTTAAAGTCTATTTCCTCCAATATAAGTATATCTCCTCCAGCTTTTTCATTTTTTATATTTTTTGGTTACTGCATGAATGGAAAATCTTTCCAGCCTTTCACTTTTAATCTATTGGTATCCTTGGGTCTAAGTTGATTCTCCTGTAGACAGCATTTAGATGGCTCATATTTTCTTATCCACACTGTCAGTCTGCGACTTTTTTGTTGTTACATTTAATCAATTAACTTTCAATATTATTAGTATAAAGGCAGTTCTTACTTCACCCATTTTGACCTTTGGATTTTATCTGACATTATTTTAATCACTATTTTTACACTTTTAGTTACTTGTACTGATATAAAATAATTTCTAGACTCTCTTCCAAGCCTCCCTCTCCTGTCTTTTCTATTAATGCTGTGGCACTCCCATTAGTAGCTCTTGCAAAACTAATCTCTTGGTTACAAACTCTCTTAATTTCTGTTTATATGTGAGCATTCTAAATTCACCTTAATTTTTGAAAGACAATCTTGCTGGATATAAGATTCTTGGCTGGCAGATTTTCTGTTTCAGTATCTTAATTATATCAAACCATTTCCTTCTTGCCTCCATAGTTTCAAATGAGAAATCAGCATTCAATCTTATTGGGTGACCCTTGTATGTGATAAATTACTTTTCTTTTACTGCTCTCTGATGTCTCCTTGTCTTTTGCATTTCACATTCCAAGTTGTGTGTGTCTTGGAGTAGATCTGTTTAGATTTATTCAGTTAGGAGCATACTGTGTTTCTTGGAGATGAATAGCTTTGTCCTTAAATAGGATTGGGAAGTTTTCTACCATTATTTCCTCAAATATTCCTTCTGCCTCATTTTTCCTTCTCTTCTCCTTCAGGGACAACCATGACACCTATGATTGTATGTCTCTTAACATCATTTATTTCCCTAAGACCATGTTCAATTTTTTCCCATTCTTTTCTTTATCTGTTTTTTGCTTGTTTGCTTTTGGAGGCCATGTCTTCAGGCTCACTTATCCTTACTTCTCCCTCCTCAAATCTGCATATTATGCCTCCAGTGTACTTTTAATCTTATTTATTGTGCCTTTCATTCCCCTAAGTTCTGCTATTTTTCTATGTATGCTTTCAAATACTTCCTCGTGCTCAATCAGGGTCTTCTTTATATCCTTAACCTCTGCAGGCATTTCATTGAATTTATTAAGGAGATTATTTGGAGATTGAAGTTGTCTCATCTCCTTTATGGTCTCTGGAGGCTTATCTTATTCCTTTGACTGGGTCATATTTTCCTATTTCTTGGCATGAATTTTAATTTTTGCTGGTGTCTTGGCATCTGGCTTACAGGATGTATTCATTCTGGGCACAGTTTCTCTCATTAGTTTAGGGCTTTCTTGTCCTTTCTCCCTTGTTGGTTGTGTAGTAGGAGTCAAGGATGTAGTTGGTACTGTAAGCTGTGGAGGCTGAAGCTTCATATTGCCTCAGGTACTGATGAAGCTTCTCCCACCTTTCTCCTCTGCCAGGGGTAGGAACTAAGCCACATGCGTGTGTAGTAATCCAACCTGTGCAGGCCAAGACCATCTGTTGTTGCCCAGAGAGACTGATGAAGCTTCAAGAACTTCCTCCCCTACCTGGGGTGGATGGAGCTGTAGGTGGGGAAAGCAAGTCAAGCCATGCAGGTCAAAACTGTTCAGAGATGACCAGCAGGCTAGTGTAGCTCAGCCCCTTTCCTCCCCTGCCAGGGGTAGGGATGGACCCTCTGGAGTGCCCAAGAATCTAATGTGCATGGGCCAAAGTTGCTTGCAGTTTTCTTGAATGTCTGAGGGAGTACTGTCCCTTCTACCCTTTAAGGGTTGAGAATGGAACCACAAGCACCCAACAAACTAGTCTGAGTAGGTTCAAAGCCCCTACAGTTTCCCAGAGAGGCTGAGAAAACACAGCTCCCCTCCTATCTTATTGGGAAGCAGGCATGGAGCTACAGGTGTCTGAATATTCATTCTGTGTGGGTAGAAAGTATCTGCAGTTGCCTAGAGAGGTTGGGGAAACACCAGCCTCCTCTTATCCAGTGGAGGGTGGGAGTGGATCCCCAGGCATTCAACAAGTTAGTCTATTTGAGCCAAAAGCACTTGTAGTTGACCAGAGAGGCCAATAAAACACAGATACGTTCCTGTACTATTGGAGGGTGGGCATGGAATCCCAGTTGTCTGAATATCTAATCTGTGCCAAGTGAAAGCACCTGCAGCTGCCCAGAAAGGCTTTTACAGGTCCCCCCACCCCAGCTTCCTTCTTGCCATAGTTGAGCTATGTTGACTGATTTTTGAATGCCAAACCCACCTGGCTTTTCTGGGATACATCCTACTTGGTCATGCTATATGCTCTGTTGCATTTTTGCTGAATGTGACTTAAAAATATTTTAAGGATTTATTTAAGCTATGTTCATGAGGACTATTGATCTCTATGTATTTTTTAATGTCAAGTTATGGTGGAAGAGTTATTCTGGTCTTATAAAATGACTTGGTGAGTTTTTTTCACTTCTCTTCTATTTCTTAGAAATATTCTTGTAAGTTAGGTGTTATTTCATCTTTAAATGTTGAAATTCACCAGCAAAATCAATTCAGCTTGGAATTTTCTGTGTGTATATATATGTATAAAGTTGTAAACTGTGAATTCCATTACTTTAATGGATAATAGGGCATTCAGAGTTTCTTTTTAGCTTTTAGTCAGTTACATAAATTGCATTTTTCTAGGAATTACAAATTTCACCAAAATTGTAGAACTTGTTAAGAAAAAGCTGTTGATACTATTCTCTCATCATCTTCAATTTTCTGAAGGATCTGTACTGATATCCTCTTTCCTTCTCAATATTAAAAATATGTACTTTCTCTCTTTATTCCTTGATCAGTCTATCTAGGGAGCTGTAGGTTTTGTTGATCCTTTCAAAGAATCATTGATTTTGCCTAAAATTTTTTCTCTCTTTTTGTCATCTTGTGATTAAATTCTGTTCTTATGCTTCCTATTTCCTTCCTTCTACTTAAACTTTGTTTATACTTGTTCTGCATTTTTCTAGTTCTTAAAGTGTAAACTTAGTTTGCTGATTTTAGAGCATTCTTCCTTTCTGATATAAGAAATATAGTCTTATCAAAATGTGTCATTGAATGGCAACTTCAACCTACTTTTTCAAAAAATAATGGCTTCCATTCTTTTTGTCTTCCTATTCTCTCTTCTTCCCTGCCTGTTCTCCTCAACATCTGGTGATGTTCAAATTCATTCACTCACTTTGAAAATGTTTATTGAGCACTTGCCATGTACTGTTCTCAGGACTGAAGATAACTTAGGAAAGCAACAAAAGCAGACAAAAATCTTTACATTCATGGTGCTGATGTGTTAGTGTGTGCCAAAAGCTGACTTTTACTGAATTCTTCCAATAAGTCAGACACTGTTTTAAGTGTTTTAATTGTGCTTTAATTTTTACAAAAAAAGTGCTTTAGTCCTTACAAATACCTCATGAGAAGGTGAATTTTTCAGGAGGGATGTGATCAAGTTAGTTAAGGACAGTGATGGTGTAAAAGCACTTGTGTTCTATCTGATGTCTAACAGACACAAATGCAAATGTTTGTCTTGTTAGTCTTGATTAAGGGAATAATAACAGTAAGTAGTAGTTGACCTCTTGAAAGCACATTTCATTTCCTCTGAAAGTTTCCTATATCGGTTTAATCTATGTTAAAAAAAATAAATTACCTCCTTAAAGAGTCCTTATAAGTACGTGGAGGCTGGTTTGGTTATTCAGTTTTAAAAATAAATGGAAAGTGGGAGGCAAAATTGCTTACATAAAGTCACATTCATGGACTTCTGGTTGCTAGTTTAGTTCTCTTCCGACCATTATCTTTGTAGAGTATTTTAAACTAAAGTAGTGTGCATGGCTTGCATATGTGTGCATGCAGACCTGTTCATGAAGGTGAAGCCAGGTATATAAGGGCAAATGTGTGGACCCATGGGTGCACACACATAAACATGCACCTCTATACTTACTGGAAAATTTTTACCATTCTAGGTAAAGTTCAAAGTTTAGGTACTCAATGTTAATATGATAGTGAGCCTCCTGGCATCTTGAAATTCTCACTCCTGGGGACCATTTTAGGATGTGGGATTATTGATGCGCTTGGTATGGCAGTGGGTCTTCCTGCTGCATCCTGGGGATGGAGTAGAGGGTAAATTGGGAGCTACATGGCCTGACAACTCGGCTCTAAGAGAAGACACCATGGGAAAAATTTTTTTTCTGTTTCTTTTTCCATGAACAAGAATTTTGTTATGAGTATTTCTGTGCATATGAGAAAATTTTCTTGCAATTCATACTTAGGTGCAGATTTTCTGTGTTATGCAAATATTCAACTTTACAAAAAAAAAAAACAAAAAACACCAAATTGTTTTGAAAGTGGTTATACCAATATTCACACCCACCAATTACATGTATAAGAGATTCTGTTCATCTATATCCTTACCAACACCTGGTACTTCCAGTACTTCTTAATGTTTTGTAAATCTGGAGTGTGTAATTTCATGATTAATAATGAGGTTGAACATATTTTCATATGTTTCTTGTCACATGTGCTTTCTTTTCCCAGGAAATATCTTTTATATCTTTAGCCTGTTATTCTGTTGAGTTGCTAGGATTTAAAAAAAAATTGGCATATATTTTGGATATCAATCCTTTGTCAGTTCCATGTGTGCAATTAGTTTTTCTAGCTTGCAGCTTGTCTTTTCACTTTATGATATGTTAAAAATTTTTATTTTCAATGTAGTTAATACTTTCAAATTTTCTGTTTTCATTAGTGCTTTCTGTTCCTCATTTTAGAAATACCTTTCTTAAGTCAAGATTGGAAAGATGTATCCAAAAATTTAAAATTGTGCCTTTTCCATTTTAAGTTGGAATTCCTCCTGAAATTGATTGTTGGAATTGTATGAAGTGAGTCAAATTCATTTTTCAAAATATGGATATCCAAATTCTCCAGTATCATTTATAGAATAGTCTTTTTCTCCATTGATCTTCAATGCCACTTTTGTCATATATCAACTTTTTGTATTTGCATGGGTCTGTTTCTGGACCAATCTTACACTCTCTTAATTATTATGATTTTATAGCATCAATTTGTTTAGTTTTATATATTTTATTTTCAAAACATATATAACACATATGTATAATATAGAGAGCACAATATTTCCCATTTTAACCACTTTTAAGTTTACAGTTCAGTGTTGTTAATTATACTACTAGCACCACCATCCATTACCAAGATATTTTTCATAACCCCAAATAGAAGCCCCGCATCAATTAAATTAAAGCTCCCCATTCCCCTTTCCCCCTGGCCTGTGATACTCACTAATCTACTTTATGTCTATATGAATTTGCTTATTCTAGATATTTCTTATAACTGAAATCATATAATATTTATTCTTTTATGCCTGGCCTATTTCATTCAATAAAATGATTTCAAGGCTTCACCCATATTGTCACATGTATCAGAACTTCATTCCTTTATATGTATGAATAATCCATTGCATATATTTACTGCAATTTGTTTATTTCTTCACCTGTCTTAGTACACTTGGGTTCTTCCCACCTATTGGCTATTGTGCAAAATGCTGCTATGAACATTTGTGTACAAGTATCTGTTCAAGTTCCTGTTTTCAATTCTGTTGGGTATATACTTAGAAGTGAATTGCTGGGTCATACGGTAGTTCTATGTTTAACTTTTTGGGAATTATAGTAAATAATAAATAATAATAGTAAATATAGTAAAGTTGAATATTTGCATAAATGATCTCTGGATGGACAAACACTTTTTAGGAATGACTAATATGTTTTATTCCCTTTTGTCTTTTAGACAATTTTAAAAGGAACTTCTTAAATTCCATAAAATAATCAATTGGAATTTTATATGGAATTGCATTGAATTTTTTATCAATGTGAGGAAAACATACATTTTCTGATACTGATTCATTAAGATTGTGAGTATGGAATAACTTACTTTTCAAATGTTTAATGGATGACATAGTCCTTTGTGAAGTCTAAATACATAGATTTCTGTGTGAGGGACTTATTAAAGAAACATTCCTAGGAGAACCTGGAAGGAGGAGAAAGCTAAACAAAGAAAAAAACTCATGCCAAATCTGACAGAGGACAACTTCAGCTTGATCTTGCAAGGCAACTCCAGAGTCAAAGGAAAGCTTGAAGTTGTGACTTGAAGCAAGGGAGTAGAAATTTCATCCACCCATATCTTTTAAACATTAGTTAATGACTCCTCTGGGATTGGGGTGGAAGAATAAATACCCAGGTGCTTTTTTCTGTCAAATAATATTGTCAAAATGGACTTCAGTAACCTAAGGGCTGTAGGTACTAGCTTCTGGAAGGGAAAGCACATAAAAGTCACGGGTAAAAATAAAACATGTTAAAAAGGCATACAAAGAGATGTGGCCAGATGCTGACATTCTGCTATACTCTTCATTGAATTTGGTGTTCTTTAATGTTTTTTTTTTTTTTGTTTTTTTTTTTGTTTTTTTTTTTAAATGGATAAATAGTTTATTCATGTAGTTGAATGCCAAAATTAAAATGAATGAATTAGTGATACATGAATCGACACAGAAAAATCTCAAAAACAACATTATATGGAAAAAAGCAAGCACATGGATTATAAATATGATACTATTTACATAAATTCTATAAGGCACCAAACTAATACTATACATTGTTTATGCATACATATACAGTAGACTTTTTTTTTTTAATTTTTTTTAAATTTATTTATTTATTTATTTTTTATTATGGGTAAAAATCAAAATTCTCACAATACATACAAACATTTGCAAAATGATATGTAAATATATATGCATATATGTGTATTTGCTTACAAAAATGTTATTTATATATATATATA
>JAKSZT010054149.1:1303979-1329035 GCA_026826555.1 Tolypeutes matacus | reverse complement strand
TAAATATATATGCATATATGTGTATTTGCTTACAAAAATGTTATTTTATATATATATATATACATATATTTTAAGAGGTGCTTAGATTACCTAAAATATTATACGGAACCCACTCGGATTCCCATGTTGCCCACCTCCCACACCTCCCACCACATCCAACACAAACATCTCCCACAGTGTGGCCCACCAACCTCAATGAACTTACACATCCTGGAGCCTTGCCACCAACCAAGTTGATAAATTTTTGCATCCAGGTACTTTGATTAAATTTATTCTTAGGATCATTATGGCTTTGTTGCTGCTGTAAATTGTGTTTTAAAAATGACACTATGGGAGATGTTTGTGTTGGATGTGGTGGGAGGTGTGGGAGGTGGGCAACATGGGAATCCGAGTGGGTTCCGTATAATATTTTAGGTAATCTAAGCACCTCTTAAAATATATGTATATATATATATATAAAATAACATTTTTGTAAGCAAATACACATATATGCATATATATTTATATATCATTTTACAAATGTTTGTATGTATTGTGAGAATTTTGATTTTTACCCATAATAAAAAAAAAATGACATTTTCTAAATGGTGATATATAGAACTCAATAATTTCTACTATTAACTCAGAGACAGACATTTTATTAAGCTTTTATTATTGATAATAATTTAGGGTTTTCTAGCAAACAATACATATATTATCTGTGAATACTCTTGGTTTTGTGTATTCTTTTTATTTTTATTTTTCACAGCTCTGGGTAGGAATTCTACTACAGTTAAATATGAAAAGTAAGAATGAGATACCTGTCTTCTTCCTGATTTTAAAGGGAATTTTCTAAATTTCTCAATTAATAATGATGTTCATGGAATGTTTTCTGTATATATACTTCACTACGTTAATAAGGTTTCTTCTATTCTTAATTTTCTAATAGTTCTTATGGAGATTGAATGTTAATATTCTCTTCCTTCAGAAAAAAATGCCCAAAATAACTTTATGAGGATGCATTTAAACTCATAAGTAATAAAAATTAAATATAAAACAACAATAAGCTGTCACTTAGAGCACTAGAAAAATTCCTTTCTGGGAATATTTAAACTACTGATTCAATTCTTTACTAGTTAGTAGAAATATTAAGGCTTTCTATTTCTTTTTCATATGGCTTTCTATTTTGTTTTTGGTAGAAAAAATATGTATATATTTAGTTCATTTCATTAAATATATTCATGAAATACATTCATATTTTTATTTTGGTGGTGATGGAGGGGCATCCTTGGAGACTTTTCCTTTTTCTTGAGAGACCAGAAAATTCAAAGAAACTAGTATAATGCTTATTCTATAATGCCATATTTAATTAATATATTGACACTGAGCATTTAGTTGATCTGTATGCCAGAAATTCCATATATAATACTTGAAATATTCTGAAAGAAAAGTGAGAATTCCACATAGGGAAATATTTAATAATGATAAACTTATTTAGTCAAACTTTGGCATATTTTGATGAATTGCAGTTTATGTGAATCTCATTTAAATATTATTTTGTATTATCGAGTTAAACTAACCATCATGGAATCAACATATCTTTAAAATGTTTCCTGCAAATAACCCCTCGATTGAAAATAATAAAATAAGACAAACACAAGAAAATAACATCTGCTATAGATAATTATAAATCTCATAATAAAGTAATTCTACCTTATCATGTAAAGTATAAAGCCATTAAATTTAACTACATATTTAAACATATTTTATTTCCTATTTTCCTATTCTTATTTTTGATGTATTTAAAATATAGCAAAAACCTGTTAATTAAATAGAACTTGTTGATTATTTATAAATATATTTATATTTATTTTTGAAATAATAATGGTAGATTAAAAAGAGCAGAAATTATTCCTATATCACCCTATGTTTGTTTACTTTCTCAAATTACAATGTGTAATTATTTCTTTGTTTGTTTACTTATTGATGGTCTGTCTTTCCCAATAGATTTTAAGTTTCTTAAAGGCATGGACTTTTGTCTTGTCCTCTATAGTATTGTCAGCATGTAAGAGAAATTGCAAACATTTGTTTAGCACATGTAATTTACTGTTGTAAGTTTTCTTTATACATTGTTTCTTTTAATCATCACAATACCTCTCTGAGTCAGTTACATATATTATCCCAATTTTATAGACGAGTAAACTGAAGCACAGAAAGATTAAATGACAGGCCCAAGAACACAGAACCATGAATACTGGAGTCTATATTTGGACCCACATGCTCTAACTCCAGACCATGCACTCTTCACTGCTGTTGGTAGGTGCTAGGTAAATATTTGATGCATACAATATAGTAGTATATAAGAATTCAACTTTTGTTTTGCATGCTAGTGATTTGGGTTCTGATTTTAATTAGGTCACAGAGGTCTATTAAAAGAGTGAGAGGTCTTTTGAGTAGACTAATACATAATATTTGAAGGGAAAGGGGAAAGGTAAGAGGTCAGCACATGTTCAGACAATGCAATGTGTTCAGCAAATCATTGTATCTTTTCCTCCCAAGTACTCCAAAGATTACACTGGCTAACCCAGCTTCATCCAGGTGGGACTTTGTTACTTAAGGATGAAAGTGATGGACCCAGGTTCAGGTTTTCTCCACAGAATGTTCTCAGTGATCCTTTATCTTACTCTGCTTATTTTCCAGCCAGGTGTAGATGACCAGCATAGGGTCCTGAAGCCCTGGGTGACTGGAGTCATGGTAAGATGGAATGGGCCTGTACTTGGGAGTCACTACTTGATGGGGAACTGCCCAGGAGATCAACCCAATTAGGCATATCTGCATCAGACTTAGTTCATATAAGAAATAAACTCTTATTGGGGTTAAGCCACTAAGATTTAGGGTATTGTTTCATCATGGCATTTCTAAACCATTCCAATTAATCCAGGAGGTAAATAGATGGGGGTGACTAATGAATTTATCCATGAAAATGAGGAACAGAAGAGGTAAGGGTGAGGCCACTTAGAAAGGCCTGTGTGAGTGGCCCATCCCGAGGAGCATTACTCTTGGGACCAGAAGCTCACTTAGGCAGAGGCCTTACCTGGCTGCTGGCTGCCCAACAAGGCCGAACATTCACCATCCTTTCCCACAATGCTTCCTGTTACCCAAAGCCCTGGGGGTGAGCTCTTCACAACATTATGATGAACAAAGGTGTTAATGGATGAAAATGTTTTGCAAGTTTAATGCATGAAAGAGATAAGCTTCTTACTATTAACAGCCTTAGCTGTAGGTTGCCTCTGGATTATGGTGTTGGGAGCTCTGAGAAAGCTTCCTGACCCCAAACTACCTGCTCAGAATACATCATTATTTCTTCTAGATTGCCACACCATGAAGGAAGGAGCCATGCCATGTTTTTTCTGTATTTGATACTCCCTATTCTCCAATCCTCCTGTGCACAGTGTACATCTCAAAGGTGCTTTATTCCTCTTGGATGGAAATGTACAGTTGAAGTAAAGCCCAACAGAGATGAAGTGACTTAGATGAGCTGAAGGTTACCTGAATTGGGTCCTAGCTCTTAATTTGAACCTTTTCCCCATCCTTTTGGTAACTTCATTGAGATGTTCCTATCTATAAAATGAGATATTCGACCCATATAAACTCTAAAATGTCTCTTCCAGGTTTTATGTTCCACAATTGCAAGAAAATCTTAGTAGGTTGCCTAGAGTTTCAATTTTACAGCTCCTTATGCATCCTTTGAGAAATGAATGATCAAAGGGAGGAAGAATTGCATGGGTCATCCTAGGCCCATCTTTGGAGTGAGTACTAGTAATTTTGAGGAAAACATTTTCATAATACATTAAAATTTTAATTAGAGAAATTGTAGCTTTAAAAATAAATCATGCAAATAATACACCATTCTCATATATCCCTTCCCCTCATTATTAACACTTTGCATTGTTGTGGTCCCTTTGTTACTATTGATGAAAGAATTGTATAAATGTAGTATTAACTATAGGCCATAGTATATATTAGGGTGTCTTTATTCCCCACTATACTACCCTGTCATTAACACCTTGCATTAGTGTGGTACATTTGTTTTAATTCATGAAAGAATGTTTTTATAATGTATTATTTACCCCAAACCCTCATCCATAACAGGGTTCAGTGTTATCCATTCCCAATTTTTATCTATTTACTAAAGTACATCATTTAGAATAGGATTCAGTGTGTTGTACATGCCTATGTTTTATCTTTTAATTTTTATTCTAGTAACATATATATGAATAAAAATTTTCCCTCTTAGCCACATTCACATTTTTAACTTATTACTGTTAATTATACTCACAATATTGTGCTACTATTGCAACTACTAATTACCAAAATTTCACAATCACCACAAATAGAAAATTCTGTACAAACTATGCATTAACTCCCCATTTTCTATTCCCAACACAGCCTGTACTAACCCCCATTCTAGATTCTAACTCTATTCATTTGTTTATTCTAATTATTTCATATCAGTGACATCCCAATATATTCAAGATTTACCTATGTTGTTGCCTGAACCAGAACTTCATTCCTTTAAATGCTGAATAATATTCCATTGTATGTGTATGCCACATTGTGTTTTTTCATTCGTCACATATGGGTGGCATACATGTATGTGTGTGCCACATTGTGTTTATTACATTCTTTTGGAAATGTAAATAATGCTGGTATGAACATCAGTGTACAAATAACTTTTTGAATCCCTGCTTTGAATTCTTCAGGGTATATACCTAGAAGAGGGATTGCTGGGTCTTATGGTAATTATATATTAAGCTTTCTGATGAAATGTCATACTATCTTCCACAGAGGCTGAACCATTTTACATTCCCACAACAATGATTGGGTTTTTCTATTTCTCCTCATGCTCTTCAACACTTGTAATTTTCTTTTTTTTTTTAATAGTAGCCATTCAAGAGGGTGTGAAATGGTATCTCTTTTGATTTTGATTTGCATTTGCCTAATATCTAGTGTTGCTGAACATCTTTCATTGTGCTTTTTAGCCATTTGTATAACCTCTTTGGAGAAATGTTTATTCAAATATTTTGCTCATTTTTTAATTGGGCTCTTTGTCATTTTATTGTTGAGTTGTTGTGTTTCTTTATAAATTCTGGACATTAAACCCTTACCAGATATGTGGTTTCCAAATATTTTTTTCCCATTGAGTAGGTTGTTTTTTCACTTTTGTGATAACATTCTTTGATACACAAATTTTTACTCTTGATGGGGCCCCATTTGTCTCTGTTTTCCTCTATTGTATGTGCTTTGGATAAAAAGTCTAAGAAACCATTGCCTAACACACGATCCTGAAGTTGCATCCCTACATTTTCTTCTAAGAGATGAATAGTCATGGTTCTTATATTTAGGTCTTTCATCCATTTTGAGTTCATATTTGTATATGGTATGAAATAGGGGTATTCCTTCATTCTTTTACATATGTATATCCAGTTCTCCAAGCACCATTTATAGAAGAAACTATTCATTCACATTTGAGTTGGCTTGTCAGCTTTGTCAAAAATCAATTGGTCATACATGTGAGGGTCTATTTCTGAACTCTTACTTCAATTCCATTGGTCAATATGTTTATCCTTTTGCCAGTACCATGCTATTCTTATCACTGTAGCTTTGTGAAAAACTTTAAGGTCAGGCAGTATGAGTCTTCCAACTTCATTTTTGTTTTTCTGGATGTTTTTTGGCTATTCTGGCCCTTACCCTTCCAAATAAATTTGATAATTGGCTTTTCCATTTCCACAAAGTAGGCTGTTAAATTTTTAATTAATAGTGTGTGATTCTATAAATCATTTTGAGTTGAATTGACATCTTAATAATATTTAGTCTGCCATTTCATGAGGATGGAATATATTCCATTGATGTAGATCTTCTTTGATTTTTTTCTAGCAAAGTTTTGTAGTTTTCTCTGTATAAGTCATTTACATCTTTGGTTAATTTTATTCCTAGATTTTCATTCTTGTAGTTACAATTGTAAGTGGATTTTTTTCTTCTTTTCCTCTGCAGATTGCACATTATTGATGTATAGAAACACTACTAATTTTTGCACATAGATCTTGTACCCTACCACTTTGATGAATTCTTTCATTAGCTCTAGTAGCTTTATTGTAGATTTTTCACAAATCTCTCTATATAGGATCATGCCATCTGTGAATAGTGAAAGTGTTACTTCTTCCTTTCCAAATTGGATGCCTTTTCTTTTCTTTTTCTTGCCTACTTTGCACTGGCTAAAACTTCTAGCACACTATCAAATAACAGCAGTGACATTAGGCATCCTTGTTTTGTCAAGATCTTAGAGGAAAAGCCCTCAGCCTTTCAACATTGAGAATGATGTTAGCTATGGGTTTTACATATATTCTTTTCATTGTCTTGAGGAAGTTTCCTTCTATTCCTATTTTTCTAAGTGTTCTTATCAAGAAAGGATGATATATTTTGTCAAATGCCTTTTCTGTATCAGTTGAAATGATCATGTGTTTTTTTCCCCTTCATTTTGTTATGTGTTGTATTACATTAATTGATTTTCTTAGTTGAACCACCCTTGCATACAGGGGATAAAACCCAATTGATCATGGTGAATAATTATTTTAATGTGCTGTTTGATTCTATTTGCAAGTACTATGTTGAGAATTTTTACATCTATATTGATTAGAGAAATTTGTCTGCAATTTAATTTTCTTGTAGTATCTTCAGCTGGCTTTGGTATTAGGAAGACATTGGCCTCAAGAATGAGATACATAGTGGTACCTCCTGTTCAATATTTTGGAAGAGTTCGAGAAGGATTGGTATTAACTCTTCTTGGAATTTTTGATATAATTCACCCATGAAGCCATCTGGTTCTTGATTTTACTTTGTTGAGATGTTTTAGATGACTGATTAAATATCTTTACTAATAATTGGTCTGTTGAGATTTTCTATTTCTTCTAGAGTTAGTGTAGGTTATTCTTGTCTTTCTAGGAATTTGTCTATTTTGTCTAGATTGTCTAATTTGTTGGAATAGGGTTGTTCATAGCATCCTCTTATAATTTTTATTTCTTTGGGATCAATAGTAAATCCCCCTTCTCATTTATGATTTTATTTATTTGCATATTCTTTCTGTTTTTCTTTTTTGTCTAGCTAAGGGTTTGTAAATTTTACTGATCTTTTCAAAGAACCATTGCTTGGTTTTGTTAATGTTCTCTAATGCTTTTTTATTCTCTATTTCATTATTTCTGCTCTAATATTTATTATTTATTTTCTTTTGTTTACTTTGGATTTAGTTTGCTGTTCTTTCTCTAGTTCTTCCAGGTGTGTGGTTAGGTCTTTGATTTTAGCTTTTTCTTCTTTTTAAATATATACATTAAATATAAATTTCCCTCTCAGCATTGCTTTTGCTGCATAAGATTTGATATGTTTTGGTCTTAATTGAATTTGTCTTAAGGTATTTACTAATTTCACTTGTAATTTCTTGTTTGATCCAGTGATTATTTTAGAGTGTGTTATGTAACTCCCATTTTCCAATTTTCTACCTGTTAATTTACATCTTTATTCCCTTAGGGTCAGAGAAGATGCTATGTATAATAATTTCACTCTTTTTAAATTTATTGAGACTTCTTTATGACCAACATGTGCTCTATCCTCTAGAACAACCCATGCACACTTGAGAAGAATGTATGGCCTTCTGTGTTCGAGTACAATGTTTTATTTATGTATGTTAGGTCTAGTTCATTTATCATATTATTCAACTTATCTGTTTCCATATAGATATTCTGTCTATATGTTCTATCTATTCATTAGTTGGTTTATTGAAGTCCCCAACAATTAACATAAAGGTATCTATTTCTGTCTTCAGTTTTGCCAGTATTTGCCTCATATATGTTTTTTTTTTGTTTTTTGTTTGTGTTTTGTTTTTTTATTGACTTAAATAATTATGTTTTATGCATTTTATTTATACATTATAAGTCCCAAACTATTATCATTAGATTTTATGCATTTGCCTTTTAGATCCTGCAGAAAGTAAAAAGTGGAGTTACAAATAAAAAATACAGTAGTACTAGTATTTATATTTACCCATGTCATTATCTTTACCAGAGATCTTTATTTCTTTATGTGGCTTCAGTCAGTTGTCTAATGTCCTTTGCTTTCAATCTGTAGAACTTCCTTTAGCATTCCTTATAGGGCCAGTCTAATGGTGACAGAGCCCTTCAGCTTTTATCTGGGAATGTTTTAATTACTCAGTTTTTAAAGTTTTACCAGATATGTTTGAGCACCGATTTTATGTGCATAAATAGTTATGATTGTTATTTCTTCTTGGTAATTAATGACTTTTTATTAATGTATAGTGTCCTTCTTTGTGTCTTATAACAGCTTTTGACCTAAAGTCTATTTTGTCCTATATCAGTTTAGCTACCCCAACTCTTCTGGTTATGACTTGCATGTAATACCTTTTTCCATCCTTTTACTTTCAATTGATTTGCATCTTTGGGTCTAAGGTGAGTCTCTTGTAAACAACATATAGCTGGATCATGGTTTTACATCCTTTCTGCCAAGCTGTGACTTTTGATTGGAGAGTTTAATCTATTAATATTTGGTGTTATTATCATAAATGCAGTGCTTTCTTCAGACATTCTTTCTTTGGTTCTTATATCTCAGATCTTTGCTCTGTTTCTTTTTCCTTTATTGCACCTCCTTTTGTATATATTTGGTCTTCTGTGATGTATCTAAGGGATCCCATTCTCATTTTGTTCCTGTATATATTTTAAATACTTTCTTGTGGTTATCTGAGATTTGTATTACACACCATATATTTAAAATATACTAATTTGAAAGGATACCAATTTAGCTTCAATAGCATATATTTACTCTGCTCCCATATCCCTGTTTCCCCTCTTTATGCTGTTTTTAATCCCACATTAACTTTTTTATATTTTTTAATGTACACTATGAGGAAACATTTTTTCTTCTTCAATTGTGTTCTGACTCATAGAAATTAAGAAGTGGTGTTGCATGTTGAAGATACAGTACTATTGGGTTTTACATTTAACCTTTTAGTTACATTTATTGAATATCTTCATTTCTTCTCACTACTCCATGCCACTGTCACCTGTCTTTTCCTTTCAAAATATAGAGCTCCCTTAAGTAATTCTTGTAGGGCAGGTCTTTTGTTGACAAACTCTCCAGTTTCTGTTTGTCTGTGAATATTTAAAACTATCCCTCAGTTTTGAAGTACAGTACTGCTAGATAAAGAATTTTTTGCTTGCCAATTTCTTTTTCAGTGCCTTACATATCTCATACCACTGTCTTCTTTTCTCCATGGTTTTTGATGAGAAAACAGTACTTAGTCTTATTGAGGATTCCTTGAAAGTGACAAATTGGTTATCTCTTGCTGATTTCAGAATTCTCTATTTCTGGCATTTGACATCCTGATTAGTAGGTGTCTCAGAGTAGGTCTCAGGAATTTTTTCTGTTTGGAGAATATAGCATTTGTTGGACATGTGTATTTGTGACTTTCATAAGAATTGGGAAATTTCAGCCATTATTTCCTCAAATATTCTTTTTGCCCTTTTCCCTTTTATTCTCATTATGAATACCCATGAAGTGTATGTTTGTATGCTTCATGCTGTCACACAATTCCCTCATACATTGCTCAATTTTTCCTATTCTTTTGTCTAACTGTAATTCTGATTGTATGATTATGATTGTCCTGTCTTCTAGTTCACTGATCTTTTCTTTTGCCTGTTCATAGCTGCTGTTGTATGTCCCTAGTGTATTTTAATCTCAATATTGAAACTTCCATCCCCATGATTTATGTTATATTCCTTTTAATGCTTGCAAATTCTTCTTTATGCTCATACATTATTTTCTTAATATCTTTAGCTCTTAATCTACTCTTTTCTTCATCTCTTTGAATTGATTTGTTAGATTTGTTTGAACTTCTTTGATTAGCTGTTTCAAATTCTGTTTCCTCTGAAGCTTTAAGTTGTTTCTTTAATTGAACCATAAATTCCTGTTTCTAAGAATGGCTTGTAATTTTTTGCTGATGTCTTGTCATCTGATTATTTTGATATATTATCTCTGAACACCAGTTTCTCCCTCTGTTTTAGGCTTTTATTGTTGGTTGGCTTTGTGTCAAACCTCTTCTTTGGCACTTTGTCCAACTTATTCTGGGTCTTTAGGATAGTCCATGTTTTACTATTTAGATTTTCTCAATTCTTCTTCATCTGTTTCTTGCCCTGTAAATGTGGTACAACTTTTTAGATTGCACTTGTTCTATATCCAGGGGACTCCTCCTATTCATTCACAGGGAATCTTGATCCCTTCCATTTGTTTTTGAGCAGAATTTTCTCCCTGGATACTATGATTTGTTTAAATTCTCCCTTTATTCTGTGCTCATTTTCCTTATACTTTTATATTCTTGGAAGCATCCTGTCTTTCAGCAGTTCAGCTTTACTTTATTTTCCTTCTGTGATACTTTTCTGCATCTTTTTTTTTCTCCTTTTGTGTGTCTTGCCTTGGGGATCTAGATGGGGTCAATCCAAAAAAGGTGGATGAATCCTGAAACTTCTGTTTTGCATTTAGGTGGTCCAGCAAACAGAAACTGGATTGAAGGAGTGTACCTCTTGTCAACAGTTCTACTGCATTCTCTCTCTCTCTCTCTCTCTCTCTCTCTCTCTCTCTTTCTTTCCCTTAGGCACCCTTTTGTAGGTGACCCTCTTAAGTGTTTGTGTTCTGTCCAGGGCCTCTACAGACTTGGGAGACTGTGCTTGGATATGTTTGAGGTCCTAACTTGTTGCTGAGAATGGCTCTATTATCTGCTCCTGAGGCAGGGGGAACCTGGATAATGTTGCCTCTTTGTGACTCCCATGATAGATGCACAAGACTGAGTGAGTAGGAGGGGTCTGGACTGGTGGGCCCAGGGAGAAAATTCTCCTATATACTCTTGGAAAAGATCCTTCTTTTCCTTTGATTCAGCATCCATGGTATCTGTCTCCAGTTTCTATCATTCCCCAGAGTTCTAAGCAAGTGGGATTTGTCTTTTGTTGGCTGATTCTGAGAGAAGACTTTTCCAAGCAATGTCTTACATCAACATATTGATGACATTTGCTCTCTGATTTTCTCATAACACTTTGATTTCTATGAAGGCAAGGCCCTGGGTCTCCCTAGAGGAAAGAAGATAAAGCAGAGAAGACCTCTCGTATGGAAACATCGTCATAATGTGAATTAATTTTTGCCCTCTCTAAGGATCTGGAGGCAGGAATTTCAGGCTCTGAAATGAAGGAAGAGAGGATTAGATCTCACAGATGAGATAAGGCCTTAGTGGAAGTAGATCCCAGGAAATGATGGCAGGCTGGTCCAGAGACTCCTTGGGTGATAGGCCTTGGGAACACTGGTGTCTAATATTGTATTTTAGAGTTTTCTCTTGATTACTATACTTCTTTTATGCTATCCACAGGTCATATGATTCAACCAAGTTTTGATATACTACAGGAAAGGAAGGGAAGGACTGAAGGATGAGATTGCTAGATGCACATGTTCAGGGAATAGTATCATTGTTAATAATAATAAAAGTGGCGATGCTAAAAACTGTGGTCATAATAGCAAATATTAAATAGCAGTTACTATATACCAGACATTGTCTCAAGTATTTTGTATAACTTATTTTATTTTATCCTCATAATGGCTTTATGAGGTAAATATTATTTTTAGTCCCATTTTACAATTGAAGCTGAGGCATAGAAGATTGAAGGTTAAATAATTTGCCTAAAGGGAGAAACTGGAGGAAAAACCTGTTGTGGAGTTACTTCCAACAGTCACCTAAGATGGGGAGTTGATTTTTTTATTTGGAAAGTAGTGGAAACTGTGACCCTGGAAGGCTAGAAAACCAGACCCACAGTTTCAACACTTCAGACAAGTGTGTCTGTCTCCATATTGCCAAACCCTGGCCCTGGGCCACACTCAGCAGACTTGGCAGCCTCTGAGACACAGTCCCACAAGACTATGGTGTTTAAATAACTGATTCACAGTGAAATTCTCCTAGTTTATGTTAGAAGGTAGGGGTTTGTTGGTCTCTTCCAGGAACTGATTCTCCAGCCTGAGACCTTCAGGGAAGGCAATCTCAATTTATTCCAGATTTCAAGGCAAGAAGGACAATTGGATTATGGGGTTCCCAATTTAGTTGGGTTATATATTTAATTGCTCACATCAAGAGGCCTGATTTCAGTGTGTCAGCTCAGATCCTCTAGGGACTCAAGCAACCATCTCTCCTTACTACTTTCCTATTTGCTCTGACTCCAGATAGCCAGAACAGTGGGGAGCCAGACTCAGACCAGTTGCAGGTGAGTTTGGTGTTTTAGTGATTGCAATATGTGGTATCTTGGAACCACCCTTATTGGCAGAATTAAAACTTTCAATTGATGTTTCATAAATATTCAATCCTCCAAGCTTTGCCAAGAGAAAATTTCCAATGAAGAGGATAAAGTTGTACATTATTAAATGTTTTGACTGGCTACACAGGTAAGATTTTCTTCATTGTTGATACCGTTTCCATTAAATTCAAATGCTGAATTTTAATTGTTTCCAAAATCCTTAAAATTAGTATCAATATTTGAATTTAGTGCAAAAAAAAAATACATATTAATACTAAGAGATAGCAACTCACATTTATTTCTAGAGGTCTTTAGGGTCCATTGTCCATTCTTATCTTATCTTCCTAACCCTCTCCAGAAGCAAGTAGATGAAGTACTAATGTCATCCCTATTTTGTAAATGAAGAAACTGGATTTCAAACTGGCTGAATGGAAGAGCTGGGTCCTTCATGAATTGATGGGTATTTCAGTGTTAGGACCATGCTATCAGGCACAGAGCCTGAATATCCCAACCCAATTGTAGTGAGGGAGTTCCACTCATTTGGAACTGTGATAAAATTCTTTTGCATGATTTATTCACCTGTCCTCTGCCAGTACCCTTTATTTCATAAGAATACAAGAAGGCAGATAATACAGAATTGTTTCTAATTCTGTCCCCCCAAAAAACAAATTCTTTATCACTTAACAGATATTTTCAACTACCATAATCTGTGAGAATCACTGGATGCACCTGGTAATTCCATACCACCTTCTTCTCAGATTCTACAGAATTTGTAAAATAAATTATTTTGGCTCTTTTGTTGGTTTGTTTTATGATTTTCACGATTGTGGTTTGGAATAGAAGCATCAGCAAGTGATTGAATATTTAAAATTTATGTATCCTAATCAATAACTTTGCAAGCAGAGAGGCCATGAAGAAATTGTGATGAAGGGGACTAAAGAAGAGAGCTGGAATGGGTTGGAGGAAAAGGAGCATAGAGACATGGATATAGGAGGCCTGAGAGGCTGGGGTCATAGAGTGGCAGTGGCAAGGAACCCAGATGAGCGTTGTTCAGGGCTATGCAGTGTGAGACCAAGACAGTTGTCTGGTTGTGCATGAAGGATGTTAAGAATGTATTCTTGTTTTCTTAATAAATATTCTGTTAACCATTGATATTTCACAGCTGGGGATTCAGTTCTTTACCTTTTCAATGTATTAGTTATTTATTAATTTATTTTATTGCTACCATAACACATTACAAACAACCTTGATTTAAAACAATGCAAATTTATTTTCTTACAGTTCTGTAATTCAGAATTCCTACACAATTCTTACAGTGTAGCAGAGGTATATTTCTTTCTGGAGGCTCTAGCAGACAATCATCTTCCTTGCCTTTTCTAGATTCTAGAGGCTGCCACATTCTTTGGTTTGTAGTTCCCTTCCTTCATGCTCAGACCTAGCAATATAACACTTCTCTGGCCAGTCTTCATAGTTGCAGCTCTTTCTCTGATTTTCTTCTGTTTCTATCTTCCACTTCTAAAAATCTTCAGGATTACATTGGGCCCACATGGATAATCCGGGAAAATATCTCAATTTTAAGTCCAATTGACCTTAATTCTGTCTGTAACCTTAATGCTTCTTTGCCATATAACTAACATTTTCACAGAATTTGGGAATTAGGGTGTGGATATCTTTGGAGGTGAACATTATTCTGCCTACCACACTCAGGTTGTTCTCTTTTCACAATCGGGCTCAGAGTAGCCTGAGGTAGACTGCATCTGGCAGGATGAGCTCTAGGAAAGAAATAAATTGGTGTTAGAAGCAGAGAAATGGCATCAGGTGAGCATCACCCTTAGGATAATGGTAGCTTTGCTATCATCGCCCCTCTTAGGTTCTCCCTCTGGGATATTGGAACAGAAAGTTCCCTTCTGTGCACTTGGTCTGGGAAAGATGATGCCCTTTCCACTTTGCCTTGCCTTGGGACTGACTTGTGTTTAGCATTTGTGAGTGGGTTTAAGGTGGTTTCCCACTGCTTGAATCCAGGTGAGGTTGTAACTCTTCCTCATAGTCATACAATTCCTTGGGTAAATTTCTATAACAGCACTGAGTACAATGTGCTTGGTGAAAATAGGGACCAATCTGATTTCATTTTGTTGTTTCCCTAGCAACTAGCCCAATGCCTGCCATAATACTTGTTAAGGGAAGCAGCTGTGGTTCAATCAGTGGGGCTCCCGTTTGCCATATGGGTTCGGTTCCCAGGGCCTCCTGGTGAGGGCGGGCCCACCCGCGTGGCGTGGTTGGCTGACCCGGCGAGCACAAGCAGCAAGGGGGGGATGAATGAATAAATAAATAAAATCTTAAAAAAAAAAAACAAAAAAAAAAAACATAATACTTGTTGAATGAATAAATGAATGAGTGAGTGAATGAAAGGTATAAAATAATTTTTTATAGCTTACCCCTACTCTATTTTTAATCTGATTTGATTTTATTATAGGAAGTGTTATTTGTTTATCCATTTAGTTTGTGAACTCCCTCATTATGAAGGCTGATCAGAAATTAATCAGGGTTGTGAAGGAAACTCTGTGTTTTTAGAACCCATTCAATGTCTCCTTTTCTGAGAAAATACTGAAATATTTTTTTTTTAAATATATTTATTGGGCAACTCCTCTCTGTTAGAATGTTTGAGGGCTTGTATTTTGGTTTTGGTTTTGACCCTAAGATTCAGTCCTTTCCACAAGGACAATTGAGTATGAGCACTATTACTTCTCCAACTAAGTCATGAAGGGTGGGCAGGTCTGTTTGTATCCCCTAATAACTATATAATCCATCTTTGGGTACTGGATCTCAACTATGATAATTCTGATTTTAATGATATTGTGGTATCTAAATATCCTATTTGCTTAGAATGAGCATCCCACTCTTGTAATAGAATCTGTCTGTTATTCCAAGTTGACTGCAGCTGACCATTTAATTTTTCATGGTCAGTCCTCTTCAGACTCCTGATGTGAGTTCTGACTGCTTTCATTTAAATAAAGATTGAGCCACTTAGTGTTTGGGACAGATGAGCCTAAGCATTCTCCTTATCTTTGTTTTCATGCAACTTCTTCATTGTAAAAGTGACACCAATATTTTTAGGGTTTTTGTGAAGATTGAATAAAATAATACATATAAAGGGTACAGAGCCTTGAATGAATTAAACATTAATGCATGTTTGTTTTCCTCTTTACAAAAATTTGTATCTCTATTCATTGTTTTTCCCCTCATGTCTCCCCCACCCCCTGCAGTTATTGTTTGTAGGTAGTCCTTTTTTTCCCTCTATCCTTTTACTGAGAACTTTTTAACTCATCTGTAAGTCTGAATGCTTCTGCAACCAATGACAGAATGATCTTCAATATTAAAACCTGGTGGGATGAGTGAGGTCTTCCTGATTCTTGTGATGTTCTTTTGAAATCCCAGATGGACTAAGAGGTTGAAGATTTCAAGAGTTAATGGATTCCCCACAATCCCATGACCAAGATATTACAATATAATTAGGAGACAGCAGTACATCTGTATCAAATCCTAAATGCAAATATCACATTCTGTTAATTTTTCTTCTAGAAAGTCCAAAAGAAACTTGGACATGGAAGATGGATTCTCTCATTGCTAAGTCTGTAACTGTGCCCATGTTCTTCCTACCTATCAGGGAAAGGCATTTTGGAATAGAGTTGTTTTGAGTAGACCCTTCAGACCTACCAGGGAGCTATGAAGGAACTCTGACTCTATTTGGTTCACTCATAATTTGAATGTGATATCCCTTCATGGTTTCTGTATTCCACTTTCCAAGGTGCACACAGAATGTTTAGATTTTCCCATCTTCCAATTCCTGAGAAATATCTTTGGAGACTTGAAAGTCAAGATCAGTTGGTTGGTGGCCAGGCACTCCTATGGAGTTATCTGGATAGGGAAAGGATGTTTCTTTCTCTCACCAGCATTTCTGTGGAAATAACTGGAGAAAAAAGTGACAACAGATGTTGTCCTTTTAGATGTTTTAGTTTTCTAAGCTGCCAAAATGCAATATCAGAAATGAGGTTGTTTTACAATGGGGATTTGTTTGCTTGTAAGCTTATGTTCTAAGGCCTTGAAAATGTCCAAATCAAGGCATCATTAGGTGTTGCTTTCTTCCTGGAGGCCAGCTACCAGAGATTCTTGACTCCTCTTTCATATGCTAAGCACATGGCAGCATCTGCTGGTCTCTCCTTTCTCTTCAGATTTTGTTGCTTCAGCTTTTGCTTTCTCTGGCTTTCTCTCTCCTTTGGTAGCTTTTCTCTCTCCCTTTCCCCATATTCATCCTTTTTATAATGGACTACAGCAAGAGGATTAAGACCCACTCCAAGCCATGCCTTACTGAAGTCCCACCTGCAAGGGGTTCACATCCATAGGAATAGTTTAACTCTAAGGATATTATCTTTCTCGGCTCTGTAAAAGCTTCAAGTTACTACACTTCAACCTCTGGTCCCCAAAGATACACATTTTTTTATATGAAAATACATTCATTCCATCACAGTATTTCAAAAGAGCCTTAAAGTCATTTTAATAACAATATTAACTACAACGGTTCATCAAAATCAGTCACAGGTGTGGTCTGTCCTGGGGCAAAACTCCCCTCAGACTGTGGATCTGTGAAACTTAGAAAAAGTTATCTGCTTCCAATATGCAAAATAGGTGCAGTGATAGAATACTAATTTACATTGCTCTATTAGTCAGCCAAAGAAGGGCTGATGCAAAACACCAGAAATCTGTTGGCTTTTATAAAAAGGTATTTATTTGGCGTAGAAGCTTACAGTTACTAGGCCATAAAATGTAATTTACTTTACTCACCAAAGTTTGTTGCCACATGCTGGAGCAAGATGGCTGCAAGGGTTTAGCCTTTCTTTTTCCTCTTAAGGCTTTGTGGTCCCAGCATCTTCCAACATCAGTTGTAGGCTGGGATAACTCTTTTCTCTCTCCTGGGGCTCATTTTTCTCCAGGCTCAGCTGCTCTGTTCTCTCCACAAGGTCAGCTGCAGACTATCAGGCACTCTCTCTTCCCAGGTCCTCTGCCATCTCTGTTGCACCATCTCTATTCCTCTGTGTTCTTCTCTTGTGTGTTAACTTCCCAGGGCTCCAGCTAAAAACTCTAACACTCTCCTCTGCTGTGTGGTTTCTTTTGTGACTTCCTGCCCACCAAGGGGGCAGGAACTCAACATCCTACTGAGGTTACAATCAAAACCTTAATCATAATTTAATCAAGTAAAAATGAAACTTCTGAATCCAATACAATCTAATATGGCCAAGGGAACAGACCAGTTCACAAACAATCTAATGTCTATTTTTGGAATTCATAAACAATATCAAACTGCTACAAATGCTATAAGGAGAAATTGGAAGGAAACAAGGGTCATGGGTCCTAAACAGTTTTGAAACACTGAAAGGCATAATCCATTATATTTCAAAATCTGAGAGTCATCTACAGAATAATGCCTTGTACTCAGGGCTAGGTAGAGTGGCAGTCCTACCCTTTTCAAGAGCTTGCCCAGATATCACAAAAAAAGTCCATTTTGCATGCAGCAAACAAGGGCCCAACAATCAGATAGTAAGAACTTCCACAAATCCTTTCTGAATAACTACATTTTCAATCCTTACTTTCATTGAAATGATTGACTAGTTCAATGTTCAGTTAAGTCCTTATATGGGATATTATTCTCTGGGGACTTAATTTCTGGAAGTTCAGAGTTTTCCAAACCATCAATTTCTGGTTTATTTGTATCCAGGAGTTCAGTTCTCAGCTCATCCTTTTCCATTCACATTATACTATAAGCTGCAAGGAGAAACTAGGCTAAATTTTCCACATTTAGTTTGGAAATCCTAAACTGGGCCACATCTTAAGGAAGTAATCTAATCAAAAGTCCAACCTACAATAGGTTCTCACCAACAGGAATGGATTAGCTCTAAGGACATGATATTTTTGGGGCCATAAAATACTTAAAGTACCACAGATAGTAACACAGAAAAAGGAAAGCTAGGCATAAAGAAGTTAAGAATCTGCTCAAGGTCACACCAGTTAATAATAAAGCTGGGTTCAAATCCAGGACACATACTAGTGTGAGGTTGTAAAATGAGAACAGTGGCTCACAAATGCAATGAAAGAACCAGTGGACTAACTGGCTCAGTCAGTTATAGCAGATAACACTTGCTTCACTTCTGCCGTTCCTCACTTAACAGGTGGGAATACTGTGGCTTAGAGAGATGAAGTAAATTTCCAAAGTCTCACAATTACCTTCTGGCACAACCAGGACTTGAACCTGGACTTGCTCATTCCCAGTTAGACACTATTACCAGCAAATCATGGTTTTTAGGTATTCTTAGGCAGTTTGCCTAGCCTGGGTGTTACAATGATGAGTCTATGGGTTTAACATCAAGTATAGATATAGTCAAATCCTAATTTTACCACTTCCTATCATTGGGACAGTAAGTATGAAAACAAATTCCACTGATCTTTAATTCCATGATCTATAAGAAGGGGGAAATAAAACCTATTTAGAATCATTGTAACAATAATATAACATGGTACATAATCATGTCTTGACTAATACATTCAAATAGACCAATTAGATGGACATACATTTTCTCTACAAGTTCTGACAGCTGTATTAGACAGAAACTCCAAAAAAAAAGACTTGTCATCTATTTGACAAGATGAAAATGAGAGACATTAATCATATACCAAGTTATTTGTCAGTTCATTCTAAATATCTCCTGTTAGCATTAACAGACAATTTCCAAAAGAGAGAATACACTGGTTGGAAAAAAACATAGGAAGTTCTTCATATCAGTAATGGTCAAACAATTATGAATTAAAATAAAAATGAGATGAAATTTAGCAACAACACAGTATAGAACAAAACAAAAAAAATTGATGTCTATTACTGGTTAGAGTAAAAGAAGTAAGTAATGTAGCACATTTTGGCTATAGCAATGTAAATTGGCAAAAAATATCAAAAGATTTTACAATGTCTCTGTTTTTTGTATTGTATGTAAAACTGAGAAATTACCCTAGGGATCCAAAAATAATTTGATGCATAATGAGGTTCTTCAAGGTTTCAGAAACAATGGTTCATGATAAAGATGACTCATTAACAGAATAATATGCAATTATTTAAAATTATACTTTTAAAGAGTATATAATGATAGATGGAAATGCTTAAAATTATAATATTAACAATAATAATATATTAAATGTGAGATATTTCAAAATTATAAATAAGTGAGCAAAAATTTATTTATGGAAAATGAATGTAAAAAATTCACTGATGGTACTTCATGTTGGATGGTAAAATTAAGATTTTTTTTTCCTTGTTTCTCTTTTAAATATTTTCTAATCTCTCATCATCATGGATTATCTTTATAATTACTTTCTCCCCTCTTTTTCTTAGAGGGGCTGCTGGTGAACAAACTTGGAGAAAACCAGAACTAACAATTTTACGTTCCCTTCTGTTCTTTTTCAGTTCTCCAGGAGCTGAGAAATCTGGGTTCTAAGAGGAGACAGTGAGGTGTAGGGGAAGGGTACAAACTTGGGGTTCAATAGACATGGATCATCATTTAGTCTCTTACAACCGAGCTTCTATAATACAAGGCAGGGCATTCTCTCAGTCAAAATGCTAGCATTTTAAACCCAAGGAATTTGGACAAGATTATTATAATAATCTTTTTGCTTAGTGGGTTTTTAGCAGAGAATACATGAAGGGGTAATTTAAGGGGTTCCCTGCAGTCCTTCAATGGGTGAGATCCATTATTTGGTTTTTGAACTAGGGTCACAGGATTATGGGAGATTTTTCAGGTCAAAGAACAACTATTAAACCATAGATTTTCTCACTGTATTTTTTCTCCCTTATGAACAATTTTTAGCATTTAACATATAAATCAATTAAAGCAGGAAGAGGAGGACTAGATGATGCATGGGGATGGGCCAATCATCCTTTTAAGAATCCTGTTGCTTTTATCAGTATGCCAAGTTAGGATGTAGTAAAAGCTTGGAAAGAGGCTATCAACCTCCGTAGATCTAGTTGTTGTGATTTTCTTATACTTTCTTATTTTAGTTCTTATTCACTCAAGAAATACTCTTCAGATAATCCTCTAGGTCTGGGAATATAAGGATTAAATACACAGAATTTCTGCTTTCAAGACACCAGTGTCAAGTGAGAAGGTGGTGAGAGAATGAATATAGCACATTTCGTAAAGTGCTATAGTGGCAATAAAATCTGTGTGTTCTGAGAATAGAGTGGGAGGCCTTCTAATTCAGTCTAGGGTGGGTGAAGAAAGCTTACTTTTAGAGTTGATATCTGAGCCTAATTTTGAAGGATATAGTAGAGTAAGTTGGTAGAAGAATGGGGAAAGGATGCATAAGTCTGGGAGAGCACATAGAAAGCATGAGATGTGAGTGAGCATGATTAGATCAGGGAATTTAGTATAGTTTAACCATGTCCATTAAGAGGTTTCCTTGTTAGGAGGCCATTGGTCATGGTCTTTCTCAGATGTCTCTACTGAGACCACCTTATTTGTGGACTTTGAAGACACTTCTCTCCAATCTGATTCAGCACTCTCCACTCCTAACACTTCTACCTCACCCTGTCCCCAGCCTCCATGTTCATAAAATGGTATCTTGATTTTGGGCTCCCTTGGCATTGAGGAGATACCCCACCCCCATCTCTACATCCATCACTCAGCACTGATCCATGAGAAAAAAACATAACATTGGGTTAGCTGGCACTTTTTCTGCTTAGCCTTTTGCTATACTATTGCAGTAAATGAGTAAAGGCTTGACTGTTGCTTTCTTTGGCTTGTTTTAATCAAAGTCTTCCCGGACACCAACAGCTCAGCTTTTCCAGCTCAGCTCTTGAAAGACTGGTGCAACAACCTGGGTGGTCAAGCACAATGCTGTTCTGGAAGAGCAGAAAATCTGAAGGCCCCACAGGGCATTTCACAAATGTTATGCTAGCAAAGTCTGTAGGAAGCAATCTGGCAGTGCTAGTGGATCATTTCCAATAGTCTAATGGTTCTGTGGGACACTTGCCATTGGATCTCAAGAAGTGCTGGTGGGAGCTGTGGAGAATTCTTGGAGAAGGCTAGTGGAATGTTTCCATAAGCTTGTCAGCTCTGAAGGCAATCATTGTTGCTTCTCTTTAGCCAGCCACTCCCTGGCTGAGCTTACCTGGTAGGTTAAATTAGAAATCTAACAGAGAGGCTCTAAGAAAGCTGAGGAATTAGTTCCCTGTCCATTGCTTATTGCATTGCAGTGATGGGAACAAAAGTCATTAGAGTCCAAGCTAACTTATGCCCAACGACAATTGTTTGCTCTTAGCTGTTTTATGGCACTTATGAACAGTCTACACACAGTGAGTTATTGAGACTCATGCCTTTAATGAAAAAGAATGTAAATCTCGTCAGGATCATTTTGCCCAGCAATGGGAAGGGATCTTAGAGACTTGACTAGTAAGCCTTCTCAATGTAGGAGGTAAACTTGTAATCTTAGTAAGGAAGAATGGCACTTTGTGGGGTCTGGCTCTATAGACCCCTCCCTCAGAATGCCCTGAAAATAGATACTTTGCCTAAGGAGAAGAAAGAAGAGGAAGAGGATGAGAGGACTCAAGCATCTGAGACCCTCTGCTTCCTAGCTGAATACTACTTTGGCTCTGACAAATTTAGTGCACTTGGGATGAGTTTCCTGCCATAGAAAAATATGTCTAGACCACACTTACAGAGATTATAGCAGCCTTTTGAGCCACCTGGTGTTCCCTTTGGTCTACGATGTGTTAATGAGAAGAGTAAAAGTTGAGATTGTTAAACAGACTCTGATTTCTAGGTTTGTTAATGCCACTTCAACTGTTTAATAGTCCAATTAAATCTCCTCATGAGATCAGGTCAATTGGTCTGTTATGTAATCTGGATCTTAACTGAAAAATTCCCAGGTATTGAAAAAAAGCTATTGCTAAAATTTCAAAGACACACAATGGACGGAGTGATGTAAAAATGGTCATTGGGCATCCACTCCTAGGCAACCTGGAGACTTCCTGAAGAGATCTCTGGATCTGGTTAACCGATAACATGCAATCCAAGGAAGAGATTCATGGTATCTCCTTTAAGGAACACATGGCCAGGTCATGGTCATGTGCATCTTGACAGAAGTCCTCACTAGGTGTCCACATGTTAACTAAAGACCTTGTGCCAAGATGAGAGATCAGTGGGAAGGTGGGAGAAAGTTGCACTTCTTGGGACTATTGGATACTGGTGCATGGGTGACAGTGGTCCCCAGAACCCCTGGAACCCAGATGAGGCAAAAACATACAATGCATTTTGTTCTGGGGGTTGAAGCCATCACTATCACGACCCTTACCCAGTACTGACTGTAAATAGGTCCTTTCTGGCCCCTAAAATCCTCTGTTGTCACTGAATGTGTTGTTGGTCTTGATGAATTGGATACATGCAGCCTGATTCTCCTTCAGCCCCAAGCCCTGACAGGTATTGCTGCAGTTACTGGGTCAGGTGTAAGACAAGGAACTGTCAAAGTACTGGTGCATAGTGCTGTTGTTTGCCAAACATCAGCTGTGTGGGGGAGAAAAAAAATAACTGACTATAGCTGAGATTAAGGAAGCCAAAGTGTTCCAGGAGAATATTTCTCCATTTGATAGTCCATCTGTCCTCTGTGCAAGATCTCCAGCACCTGGAGGTGCAGCATTGATTATAGGTAATTCAAGACCACGGTGCTACTTTTGGTGCCAGCAGAACTTAATGTTCTGACTGTTGCAGAGGCTATGGCCTTGGTTCCACCCTTCCCCCATTATAAATAGGGTGAGTCAATCTCAGATTATCAAATGTAAACTCTCTTTAAATTTTAACCCATATTGTGGGGTTACTATGGAAAGTTTCCTCCATCTTTTTTTCCATTACCAGTGTATTTACAAATAAAATCAATTTAGAAGTGAGGAGTCTGACTCCAGACCAAAATTTTATGCTTGTCTTTCAGGTCCAGCCAGGGGTAATTATGAAGGCTTTACCTGGCAGGGCTCACAGGGGAAATAATCACTCTCCATACATAAAGCACACAGCCAGTGCTTTGTGGTCTCTAAAGGAAGTTGTCAAGGACTCAAAGCCATTCTCCCCTACCCCCTACCAACTGGCCAAGCACTTATAAATATCTGCATTCCTAGTCTAGGTGCCTTCATTCTGAGACCACCTTTCTGGGACTCTTGGCAGAGGACTTTCACAGAAGCTTCCCCCAAGACAGCCTTATCAGGAGGCCTTAAAGACACTTCTCTACCCTCAATATTCAGTACTTTTCCAATCCTAGCCCTTCCTCTCACTTTGTCCACAGCCTCAAGTTCATAAAATGGCAGGAGCCTTTGGTTTGGGGGTCAGGTGTAAGAAAAGGAACTTCTTCTCTCAGTGGTGAGAAGAGCACTTCCTTCTAAACTGATATGGTTGACCCTTTCTCACCCCAGCACCAGTCCATGGGGTAAAATGGAACATCATGGGAGTAGACATATTTCCTTTTTGGCCTCTTTTTTTTGCAGTAAGTGATTAAAGGCTTGGCTTTTACTTTCCTTGGGTTTGTTGTCTTAGTTGATCACCTTGATTCCTGGCAACTCAGCTCTTGCTATATACCACAGTTTTTTATTTATTCTATTGCTGATTGATATTTGGATTGTTATTAGTTTTGAGCTATTACAAATAGTGCTCAATGAACACTGTTGATTTTGTGTCTTCGGGATCACAGGTACACACATTTTTCTTGGATTTATAACTAATAGTAGAAATTCTTAATCATAGATTATATATGCATGTGCCTGTGTGTGTGCATATGTATAAGAGAAGTTTCTCAAGAACTGATAGGAAAAGCCATCAGGAACAATGAAGTTCTGATAGGAAACAAAGAAGGAAAGAAAGAATGGAGGGAGGGAGGGAGGGAGGGAGGAAGAAGGAAGGAAGGAAGGAAGGAAGGAAGGAAGGAAGGAAGGAAGGAAGGAAGGAAGGAAGGAAGGAAGGAAGGAAGGAAGGAAGGCTCAGACACTGAAAAGAAGTTATAAGAAAGCTTTTGACAAGACTGATATGGAATCATTGAGTTAAAAGTAAAGAGTAGAGATATTGAGGAAAGTAATAAGGTTTTAAATGGTCCTAGAGGAGAGCTGGGAAAATGTGTTGATTAAAGAAATATGGTAAGATTGCTGGTCAATGTTGATGGGCCTTTTGAAGTTGGTGACATGAATTAATAGTGGACTGACTCTTCCTTATTTTCTAACTTTTTCTAGCTTTAAGGGAAAAGGTTTGCAGAAGACTTAGAATTAGATTGGGGAATTTATTAGTTTACAAACCTACACTTTTGAGGCTGAGAAAATGTCCAATCAAGGCATCATCAGGTGATGCTTTCTCCTGAAAGACTGGCTGCTGGAGATCCTTTACTCCTTTGTCACAAGGCAAGGTACATGGTTGCTTCTGCTGGTCTCTCCATTCTCTTTCAGGTTTCATTATCTTCCAGCTTCTTGTTTCCATGGATTTCTTTGTCTGACTTTCATTCTCATATACATGAGAGGATTAAGTAAGAGGATTAAGACCCACCCTGAATGAGATGAGTCACATTTTAAGAAAAGATTCATTTCACCAAAAGATCCTTCTTACAATGGGTCCACACCCCCAGG
>JAKSZT010054149.1:1287953-1303879 GCA_026826555.1 Tolypeutes matacus | reverse complement strand
TTATGAGGTACTGGTCAGGGAATGAACCCAGGACCATTAGCTATCAAAGTCTGAGAGTCATATAAAGAATGACACTTTATTCTCTGGGCTTGAAGGAGTGGCATCCCCACCATTTCTAAGAACTTGTGTAGTGGTAATACCCTCCCCAAACACTGGGGTGGAGGCTCCAACATCTTTAAGCATTGGGGTAATGGCCAGGCTCTCAGCTCCACCTTTGTCAAGTGTCAGAGTGGCAGCCAGCTTATAGACCCCACCCTCATCAAACATTGGGGTAGTGTCCAGCCTCTTCACAATCCCCCAGGCAGCTAAGAAACCTAGTGTGCTTAACACTCTTCCTGAATGATGGGGTGGAAGGCCCACCCTCTCCAACTTCTGGGGAATATACACACTTTCCACATACATGAGTGCATCTGTTCTCTTGACCTGAGACTTCAGCTTCCATGGTTCTGCCTTTGAAGCCTTTTTTCCTTCAGTGTGTCCCTTTTCTGTCACTTTTAGTCCAGACCGGTATTGGTTCCATTCATACAAGCTGTAGCCCCTTCTTTATGGCTTTTCTCCCTAATGTTAGTAGTCAAGCCTTTTCTTTATTTCATTTATTTATTTATTTTATTGCTTACCATTGCCAGAAGAAGTAGACAGTGGTGAAAGGTGGTGCTTATACAAGAAAGGTTGGAGTAAAGAGGTTCCAGTAGTGTCTCTGCCATGAATCACCAGGTGACTTGAGACCAGCTGCCCCTATTCTTGTGGAGTCTCAAATTCACTACCTGTATAATGGAAATAATTGGAACAGATGGTTTTAAATAGTATAGGATTCTTCAGCAAAGAAAAGAGTAATGGATGACAGAGTGAATTCCCAGGTGCTTCTAAATGAACAAAACTCTTTTGGGTTCTGAACTAGTACTATTCTGAGAAACTTAAAGCTCAGATGATTTTCTGTAATTAGTAGCTAATATATAAATTAAGCCCAGCTTGTGCTTTTCTTCAATGTAACAACAATTAGAATCTCATTCAGGAGTTTAATCATGTGAAACCATCAAATTAGGGATGAGATGCTTTAAGAACTCTTACAGGTCCACCATTCTATGATATTAGGACATAAAAAAAATCCTGGTTATCTGTCAGTGTCCCAGAGCCAGTCAATGTAAGTTTTGTATACTCTATTATTTTTATTATTTGATTTATTTAATTGAACAAAATTATTATACACTTCAAATAAAAATGCAGTGTAAGAGTTTTCCTGAGTTTCTTATTAATTTTCACAAAAATAGTTTTGTTTCTCAGGATAAATCAAACAAGAGACTTCCTTTCTTTGCTAATTATTTACAATTAATTTACTTTTTACTCCCACAAGCTTGAATCATAGAGATGAATCAAATTAGCATTTTTATTTTGGAGCATAAAATTCATTATCTGGCTCATTTTACATCAAATGTACTGATGGATTGTGGGAACATGGCCAATGGGATAGGCAGATAAGGCTCAGCTCTCGCTAAAACAACAGAGAAAGAGCCAGAGGTTGTCTTGGGGACCTGCTTTGGGGTACAACAAACTAGGACACAGCTTCACAACTCCCAGGAGAGTGAGGGTCAGGAGACAAAGAAGCCGAAACAAGTAATTGTGAGTTATTAAACCTTCCAGCTGCTGGGAAGGACTCCTCTCCCCCACCCTGGAGATACTAAGTTAAGGTAAAACTCCTGGCAAACTGTATCTAACTGAGAGGAGATCAGACTTCTTTCGCCCTGCCAGCTCCTTTGGGTACATATAGAATGGGAAGGTGCTCTGAGTCATCTAGGAGAGTATTGGACAGATAAGGAAGGCAGGGAAAAATCATGGGTTGCTTACCTCTGTGGCTGGAAGTGGCATACAGAGGTCACCCTCACAACAAAGAGCTTAGGTAGAGCCTCTGACTCCCTACTGAAAACAGGAGTGTGATGGCAGATTCCCTGCAAGGAAGAGGGGTCTGGGAGGGTGGAGAGTGATTCCTTTGCAGTGTGTTTAGGCAGCTGGGTCCCCCTTGAATATGGGAAGGGACCACAACTCCACAGGGAGAGAGGAAGGGAATCTCCTCAGGTAAGCTGTCTTTCCTAGCCACCTAGGTAAAGAGAGGAATTACATCAGAGAAGAGGCAGAGACAGGTGACTGATCAGCAGAAATCTGGTGGACTGCAGGGAATCCAACCTGTCTAAGGAAAAAGGGGCAGATAGCCTTCTGAAAGGCTAATTATTCTAAGGATGCAGAATAGCTCAGTGGAATAATTTCTGCCTAGCATATATGAGGTCCCTGGTTCAATTTCCAGCTTTTATTTGAGAAGTGATCCAACAGGTTATCAGGTATCCAACTGAAACCTTATGACAGGGAATATATAGAAATTCTCTTTGTATTACCTTTTTTGGATTTTTTTTTAAAGATTTCTCTTTTTTATTTCCCTAATTTTACTAACTAAAACCCAGTTAATAACCTGCAAGGTCAGACTGTAGTGTGAGTGATTGCTGAACACCAGCAGCCTGAGAAGATCCGTAGGACTTTCAGAGAGAAGGTTGTTTTTCCATATTTATTTTTGTTTTGTTTTTTAATTTTTTTCTTTTCTCTCCTTTTTTAAAAAAGAGTTGCTGCAGTCTTCTTTCTTGTTTGTTGTGTTTTCCTCCCCCCCCGTTTCTCTCTCTGCTAGTTTGTTTTTCTTTTTTAAATTTTGCTTACTGATTTACTTTACCTATATTATTCTTTTTCTCTCCTTCATCTTTATATTTTCTGTGTTCTGTTGTTCTTTCATTCCAACTCTTTTATTTGGTCTCCAATATTTCTTGTTTTTATTTCTCTCCCTCTTTTTCTCTGTTTACTTTCTTTTTGCACTTTTTTCTTTCCCCCTCTTCTCACCAGTCCAGCCATTTAATACATTCTATATATTTTTCTATATTCTGTTTCTTGTTTCATTATTTCTATCCCACTTTTCTAATCTTATTCTTCTGTGCTTCTTACTCATTTTAATATTACAATTTCCTAGGTCTTAAACTGTTTCTCTCCTACTTTTTACTATTATTATTGCTATTATTCTTTTTCTCTTCCTATCTCTATCTTTTATTCTGGTCCTAATGTGATTTTTTTTTTCTTTCAAGCAAACATAGACAACAACAAGGAAATAGAATAAGAGGAACTAAGTGTAAAAGTAAAACCTTACCACACACCAACAACAAAACAAAATAAAACCATAGAATATATAGAGAAATGAATCAACTGAATAAATCCATCATTATAAAGAGATGCCTAGACAACAACAAGAAATTACAAGCCATACTAAGAAACAGAAAGATATGGTCCAGTCCAACAAACAAACTAAAAACCAGGAGGAGATACAGAACATGGAACAACTAATCAGAGATATATGAACAAATATGTATCAAAATAATGAAGTGAAGGAAGAGATTAAGGATATTAAGAGGACACTGTGAGAACATACTGAAAAAATTGCAAACATACATAGAATGATAACAGACATGGTAGTGATGAATGGCACAATCTGAGATATCAAAAATACACTGGAAGCACATTACAGCAGATCTGAACAGGCAGAAGAATGAATCAGTGACGTGGAAAATAGTAAATCTGAAATCAAAGAGATAGTAGAACAGATAGATAAAAAGACAGGAAAAATTCAGCATGGACTTAGGGATTTGAAGGACAACACAAAATGCACAAACATATGCATTATAGGCATCCCAGAAGGAGAAGAAAATGGAAAGGGGACAGAAGGAGTGTTGGAGGAACTAATGGCTGAAAACTTCCTAATCCTATTGAGGGAGAAAGAAGTACATGTCCAAGAAAAGTAGTGCATCCCAAACAGTATATCTTGGCTTACACCAAGATATATACTTGTTAAATTATCCAATGCACAATATAAAGAGATAATACTGAATACAGCAAGAGAAAAGAGAACAATCACATATAGGGGAAGGTCAATAACATTAAGTGTTGAATTCTCATCTGAAACCATGGAGGCAAGAAAGCAATTGTATGATATAGTTAAGGTGTTAAAAGAAAAAAAATTTCCAGTCAAGAATTCTCTATCCAGCAAAGCTGGCATTCAAAAATGTAGGAGCATTCCAAATATTCAAAGATAAACAGAATTTAAGAGAGTATGTCAATAATCAACCTGCAATTCAAGAAATAGCAAAGGAGTCCTGCAATTTAAAAGGAAATAACAGTAAAGAGAGAGTTTGAGGAGAGTGTAAGAACAACTAAGAAGAGAAATAAAAACACTTATGGCATACATAAAAAAAGAAAATATGGCTAATGTAAGTAAATGCTTGACAGCAATAGCATTAAATGTTAATGGATTAAACTTACCAGTCAAGAGACACAGATTGACAAAATAGCAGTCAACAAGAAACCCATCTTAAACCCAGGGATGCAAGGAGGCTAAGAGTGAATGGATGGAAAACAATTTCACAAGCAAACAATAACCAAAAAAGGCGGGGAGTAGCTATATTAATACCAGACATAACAGACTTTAAATGCAAACCATTGGAAGACACAAAGAAGGACACCGTATATTAATAAAGGGATAATCAATCATGAAGAAAGAAAAATCATAAACATTTATGCACTGAACCAGGGCTCCTGAAAATACTTGAGGCAAAAATGGGAAAAACTAAGTGGGGAAATAGATGGCTATACAGTTATAGTGGGAACTTTAAAGCATTATTAGTACCATTAGATTGAACATCTAGACAGAGAATCAATAAAGAAACAAAGACTTTGAATAATACATTAGTGAACCTGTACCTAATAGATATATACATAATATTTCACCCAAATACAGTGGGATAAACATTCTTCTTGGGTGCACATGGGCTATTCTCCATGATAGACCACCTGCGAGGCCAGAGAACAATTCTCATTGAATTCAGAAAGATCGAAATTATACAAAGTAAACTCTCTGAAGACAATGAAATGAACTAAGGAGCAGAGAACCAGATTAGGTACAATAATATGTAAGTTTAACAACACACTCTTGGACAAACAGAGGGTCAAGGATACATCTCAAAAGAAATCAGTAACTACCTTGAAATGAGGGAAAATGACAAAACAATGTTTCAAAATGCATGGGATACAGCAAAAGCTGCACTGGCAGTGAAATTCATAGGCATAATTGCCTACACATAAAAAGAAGATTGAGGGTGGTGGGCCACACTGTGGGAGATGTTTGTGTGGGATGTGGTGGGAGGTGTGGGAGGTGGGCAACATGGGAATCCCAGTGGGTTCTGTGTAATATTTTGGGTAATCTAAGCACCTCTTAAAATATATGTATATATATATATATATAAATAACATTTTTGTAAGCAAATACACATATATGCATATATATTTATATATCATTTTGCAAATGTTTGTATGTATTGTGAGAATTTTGATTTTTACCCATAATAATATATATATATAGAGAGAGAATATATAACATAAAAAATAAAAAAATAAAATAAAAAGAAGAAAAAGCTAAAATCAAAGACCTAAATGCACACTTGGAGTAATTAGAAAAATATCAACAAACTAACCACCAAGGAAATAGGAAGAAATAAATAATAAAAAGAATAGAGCAGAACTAAATGAAATAAAAAATAAGGAAGTAATAGAAAAAATAAACAAACCCAAAAGCAGGTTCTTCGAGAATATTAATAAAATTGACAAACCCTTAGCTAGACTAACAAAGAAAAAAAGAAAGAAGATGTAAATACGTAAAATAAGAAACTAGGAAGGGGATATTACCACTAACCCTACAGAATTAAAGAGTATCATAAGATGATACTTTGAAAAATTCAATGCCAACAACATGGCTAATTTAGAGGAAATGGAAAAATTCCTAGAAATACAGAAGCAGCCTACATTGTCAAAAGAAGAAAATGATGAACTCAACAGACCAATCACAAGTAACAAGATTGAATTAGTCATCAAAAATTTCCGAACTAAAAAAGAGCACAGGACCAGATGGCTTTACATGTGAATTCTCCCAAACATTCCAGAAAGAACTAACACCAGTCCTAGTTAAACTCTTCCAAAAAATAGAAGTGGAGGGAACATTGCTTAACTCATTCTATGATGCCAACATCACCCTAATAACAAAGCCAAAGATGCCACAAGAAAGTAAAATTACAGACCAATCTCTTTAATGATCTTACATGCTAAAATCCTCAACAAAATACTTACTAATCATTTTAAACAATACATTAAATGAATTTTACACCATATTCAAGTAGGTTTCATCCCTGGTATGCAAGGATGGTTAAACATAAGAAAATCAATCAATGTAATACACCACATAAACAGATTGAAAGAAAAATCCACACGATCATCTCTATAGATGCAGAAAAAACATTCTACAAAATACAACACCCTTTTCTGATAAAAAACACTACAAAAGATAGGAACAGAAGGAAAGTTCCTCAATATGGTAAAGAGTATATATCAAAAACCCACAGTTCTCACCTTATTTGATGGTGAAATCCTAAATTCATCCTCCTTAAGATCAGGAACAAGACAAGGATGCAAACTTTTGCCACTTCTACTCAACATTGTGTTAGAAATACTTGTTTGAGCAGACAAAAAAAAAGATGTAAAAGGCATCCAAATTGGAAAGGATGAAGTAAAAATCTCATTATTTGCAGATGACATGATCCTATACATAGAAAGCCCTGAAAAATCTACATCAAAGCTTCCAGAGCTTATAAATGAGTTCAGTAAAATTGCAGGTTTTAAGATCAATGAGCAAAATCAATACCACTTTTGTACGCCAATAATGAGCAATCTGGGGAGGAAATCAATTAAATAAATTCCATTTACAATAGCAACTAAAAGAATCAAATACCTAGGAGGAAATTTAACTAAAGATTTAAATGACTTGTATGCCAAAAAAATACACAACACTGTTAAAGGAAATCAAAGAATACTTAAATGGATGAACATTCTCTGTTCATGGTTAGGAGGTCTAAACATCATTAAGATGTCTATCCTACCTAAACTGATAAACTTGCTTAATGCAATCCCAATAAAAATCACCACAGCATTCTTTACTAAATTGGAAAAACTATGAAATTTAGTTGTTATGGCAAGAGGCCACAAATAGCCAAAGACATATTGAAAAAGAAAAATGAAATCAAAAGAATCACACTACCTGACTTTAAAACATACTACAAAGCTACAGTGGTCAAAGCCACATGATATTGGCACAAGGATAGACATACTGACCAATGGAATCGAACTGAGAGTTCTGATATAGATCCTCACATATACAGTGAATTGATATTTGACAAGGTCACCAAGCCCATTCAACTCAGAAAGATTGGCCTCTTCAACAAATGGTGAATGGAGAATTGGAAATCCATATCCAAAAGAATAAGAAATGAACACTCAAGATGGATCAAAGTTCAAAATATAAGAGCAATACCATAAAAATCTTGGACAATAATGTAGAGAAGCATCTACAGGATCTTATATTAGGAAATGGTTTCATGAACTTTATACCCAAAGCATGAGCAGTGAAAGAAAAAATTGATAAATATGATCTCCTCAAAATTAAAACCTTCTGCACCTCAAAGGAGTTTGTCAAGAAAATAAAAAGGCAGCTTACTCAATGGGAGAAAATATTTAGTAACCATATATATGAATGGAAGCCTAATATCCAGCATATATAAAGAAATCCTACACCACAAAATTAAAAGACAAACAATCAATTTTAAAAATGGGCAAGTGATTTGAATAGACACTTCTCAAAAAAAAGAGAGATACAAAAGGCCAAAAAGCACAGGAAAAGATGCTCAACATCATTAGCTATTAGGGAAATGCAAATCAAAACTGCAATGAGATACCATCTTACACCCATTATACTGGTGGCTATTAAAAAAAAACAGAGTACTGTAAGTTTTGGAGAGGATGTGGAAGAAGGGGAACCCTCATCCACTCCTGGTGGGAATGTAAAATGGTGCAACCACTATGGAGGACAGTTTGACATCTCCTCAGAAAACTAACTACAGATCTGCCATATGATCCAGCAATTCCACCACTGGGTGTATACCCAGAAGAACTGAAAGCAAGGACACGAAGAGATATATGCACACCAATGTTCATAGTGGTGTTATTCACTTGTGTCAGAAGTTGGAATCAACTCAGATGCCCTTCAACAGATGAATGGATAAATAAATTGTGGTATGTACATATAATGGAATATTACTTGGTGTAAGAAGGAAAACTGTATTAACACACGGGATAACATGGATGAATCTGGAGGACCTTATGTAGACTGAAGCAAGCCAGGCACTGAAAGACAAATATTACATGACCACACTGATATGAATCAAGCAAATTGAGTAGACTCACAGAGCTAGATCTGGAAGCTAGGTTCACAGGAGACAGAAAGGAAGAAGGTTGTGACCCAATGCCTATAAGGGCAAAATCTATGATAATGTGCAAGTTTGTAGTTGTAGAGTGTTGTGGCATGATAGTGGTGTAGTGATACTCTAGGGTTGGCCAGTGCTGATTTGTCAGGTGGATGGGGTGGGGAGATGGGTTGGACTGTCCATGAAACTATGGAAAGTATTGGGGAAGGGAGGAGGTGAACACTGGGGACTGGCAGATACAAGGTTGGGGATTCTCTTTTGGCAATATGGACAAGCGAGTATTGCTGGTTTGGAGTGTTGGATGTGGGGGTGATGCATTCGCAACAGTGTACACATGGGGAAGACTTCTATGGATGTGAGTGTTTATCTTGTCATAGTGTGTTATATCAGTGGGTGGAGACCCATATAATGAATGGCAAGGTGGTGGACTCCCATCCTGGGGAAGCCCACTATGTTCTCAAATAGATGGGTGGGAGTCACTCGAGAGCATGGCAGTCCTAATGGGGAGGACAGACCAGTGTTGTCAAGCCCTCAAAGTTGTTGCAAGTAACTATGAATCGTCCTTCAAGGAGTGAAACCTGGTGGTTGTCATGAGTCCCGAGGGGAAGGGGAAACCATGTTGAATTGCGTCAAAGTTTAAAAAGATTATGGTCCCAAATGTAAAGCATAATGTAAACCATTTACCAGGTTTGTTAGTTATGTTTCAATATCTGTACATCAATTATAACAAAATGTAATAAAATGTTATTAATAGGGGAAGGGGGGAAAGCGGTAGGATGTTGGGTATATGGGAATCCCCTATATTTGATACATGAATTTTCTGTAAACTAAAACTTTTTGAGGACAAAATGAAAAAAGGAAGACATCGGGGGAATACACCGAAGAAAGTGTCACTGTACATATAGGATAACAGATCTTACAGTGCTGAAAGGCAAAATGTCAAAAAGCATTTAAAATTTTTTTTCATTATTTTTTATTATCCCCAATTTTTATTTTACTTTTATTATTTAAAAAAATTTTGTATTTTCTTATTTTTAAAGATATCATTATTATTTCATTTTCTTATTAATTGTATTTGAATATTTAATTAGCTCTGTTTTTGAAGAAGCTTTGGATCACAGAAGTGTTACAACTATGGCAGGGTAGGATCATTTGTGTGGGGTGACAGTGATGGGAGATGCATGAGAGAAAGCTCACCTGGGCATGCATATAAAGGCATATAAATATGTTCAAATGTTCATGGGGCACTGTCACAGTGGGTGGAGAGGCACACAATAACCGAAGGAATATCCAATTCCCATCCTGGGGTGCTCTGCTGCATTCTCCAATGGATCAGCAAGAACCTCTAAACCCAGGGGCAATGACTAGTGAAAGAAGATGGTCCATTGATGGGCCCTTGATGTTGATGACTGTTTGTATGAACCTTTACTCTTGAAATTGAAACTTAGCCTAGTATTGTAGGGTGCCTAAGAGTTATCTCCTGAGAGCCTCCTTGTTGCTGAAATGTGGTCTCTCTCTATGCTGAACTCAGCATATAAATACATTGCTTTCTCCCCAGCTTGGCACATGACTCCTGGGGATGAGCCTCCCTCGCACTGAGGGATTACTACCAAGCACCAACCAGAAATGCAACTGGAAGAAGACTTTGACCAAAAGGGGGAAAAAGTAAAGACAAATGAATTTGTATGTCTAAGAGACTTCAAAGTGAGTCAGGAAGTCATTCCAGAGTTTACACTTATGCATGTATTAGCAAGATCTCATTGACTGCCAAAGTAGATACTACCCCAAATAGCAGGGCTCCTGAGGGTTCTTGAGGCATCTAGACACTGTAGTCAGGACAAATAGCTCAGGAGTTTGTTACCTTGCCAGTGGGTCCTACTTTGGAATTTGTGCTCCCCAATGTGACAGAGTTGGACACAGTTGTGTTTTCCTTATGCATGGCTCTTATGTCCTTCTATTTGAACCTATAATTAGTACTAGAGTTGGTAGGTGTACGTCCAAGAAACTTCAATCTTTGGACTGTCCATGTGCCAGCTGGTTCCTGAATCTCAGCTGAGTTGCACCACCTGTTCTCCAGTTGATTTGTCTCACCCAGGATAACTAACAAGGTGGTGATGATGGATAACTACCATACCAAGGAACCAAGAAAGTCTACACCTTCAAGGAAGAGAGTTCCATTCATCAGCCCTATGGGATCATAGTCCCCTCTCAACTAGTGGTGGAGGGGACATCACCATCCCAGAATCCTCAGGATTGGGGAATGAACTATGGACTAAAGTAGACTTACTGGTATTCTACTATAGACTTATTCTGATTCTAACAATGGAAGAAATTATTTCATTGATGTGGAGGCAGTGATCACTGGAGGTTCTCAGGACAGGGAGAGGGAAAAATAGGTGTAATATGGGGGCATTTTGGGGACTTTGGAATTGTCCTCAAAGACATTGCAATGTCAGATAGAGGCCATTATAAATCTTGCCATAACCTACAGAATTGGGTTGGGAAGAGTGTAAACTGCAATGTAAACTTTAATCCACACTTAGTGGCAATGCCTCAAAATGTGTTCATCAAATGCAATGAATGTACCTCACTAATGAAAGAGGTTGTTAATGTGGGAAAATGTGAGAGGTGTGCAGAGTGGGGCTTATGGGAATCCCCTATATTTTTCATGTGACATTTGTGTAATCTAAGTATCTTTAAAAATTAAAAAATTAAAAAAATAAACCTATACTGATTACATTTTCTGCAACCTCTTGTGTTCTTTAGAAGGATAAGTATTAGGATATTTTACATATTTATAATAAAATATAATAATATCATTACCTACTTAATCTTGAACTTATATATTTAGGTCTTTTGCTCCTTAAGCCACAAGAAGTTGTTGTCCATGGTGTTTAACATGGTTATACTCAGAGATGACATTTATTGCATGCTTATCACATGCAAAACTCTAAACAAACACTTGGTATGCAAAGTTCATTTCATTTTCTCTGCAGTTTCAGGGTGTAGCACTATTCTTATCTTCATTTTAGAGAAAAGGAAATTGAATCTTTGAGATCTTTGATAGTTACACAGAAAATGAATGGTAGAGAAGGACTTGGCTCTGTGTAAGTGGTAGTATAGTGTAGTGGAGAAGCATATAGTCTAGGAGCCAGTGTCAGGTTTCAATCCACAGCTCAGAAACTTATTAGCTGGGTGATCTGTAAATGTGTGTCTCCTTCTCTTACCCTGCAAAAGAGGATATGCCAGTAATCTACCTCATGGGGATGCTATGAGGATTAAACAAATTGATCTATGTAAAGAAGTTAGTAAATTACTGGGCAAAGATATAGTACTATATTGGTGTTTATTCTTATTACCACAGTGTGCCCTCTTGGCCATGAGGTTATTTTCTGACAAGGTCCCAACCAGCCTTGTCATTTCAGTAACACTATATGCCTTCTTACAGTAAAGCTTGTAGAGAAGATAAGGAGGCAGGTTTCTGATCAATGCAGGATTCTTTTTTCCTGTACTTTTTACATTTGGATGCCTTCCTTTCTCTGACACTTAATGGTTCTCTTTTCATTCTTAGTATACATAACACGAAATCTTCAAAAATTCGGAAGGTGTAGTTAATTTAAGAGGGCCTATGTTTGTGAGAAAAGAGTGGATTGGGGAGTCAGTGATAGTTGTTGGTTTAATCCAAACCAATGTAGGCACAGTTGTTTCCTTAATATCATTACTACTAGGTATATACCCAAAAGAATTGAAAGGAGGGACTTGAACAGATATTTTTGCACTGATGTTCATAGTGGCATTATTAACAATTGCCAAAAGATGGATCAACCCGTGTCCATCAAGTAATGAATTAACTTAAAATAATGTGTTACATACATACAACAGAATATTTTTCAGCTGTAAAAAACAATTAAGTCCTGTGATGACATCGGTGAACGTTGAAGACATCATGTTGAGTGTAATAAGCCAGACACAAAAAGACAAATATTTTTATGATATCATTGATTTTAAACAATTAGACTAAGCCAACTCATAGAGTCAGAATCTAGAATATAGGTTACCAGGAGATGCGATGGGCATAGGGAATGGGAAGTTAAGGGTCAAAATGTACAGGGTTCCTATTTGGAATGATGGAAATGTTTTGGTAACGGATGGTAGTGAAGGTAGCACAATATTTTGAATGCAATTAACAGCATTGAAATATATATAGGATTATGATTAAAAGGGGAAATGTTAGATTGTATATATATGATAACACAATAAACATTTAAAAAATCTATAGACCTACACTACATAAGCAATGAACCTAAGTTAACCCTTAGTCTTTAATAGTAGATTCATTTTTTTAAAAGTGCTACTATCAGTTTTAACAAATGTCCCACACCAGTGCCAGTGGTGTTGGTGGGGTGGTATATGGGATTCTTGTATTTTATGCCTAATTGTCTGTAAACCCACAGCTTTTCTAATAAAGAAAAAATACAATGTAAGCCAATAATTTTATTCTTAGCCATATATGGCAGGCCTAAGTCCACCTAGGCTTGGCCTCTTGTCCTTTTCAGCACATTGTATGGCCCCAGTGTAGCTGCTATATTGTAGCAGAGAGGCTAAGTCCTCTGCCTCTGGAGACAGAGCAACCCAGGTTTTAATTTTATTTCCCACACGTACTAGTGGCTTATAATTGAATAAGTGGCCAAATCTCTAGAAGGTTCCAATGATTCTCTTGAAAGGAAGGATAAAGGTAATGGATATATCAAAATATTGTGAGAATTAAATGTGATAATCTGTCTAACAATCTTAGTCTAGTTTCTTGCACATAGTAAACACCCAACATATTTTAACTGGTATTTTTGTCAACCTCAAGTCTTTCTTAAAGTTCCAAAAAAAAACACCTTTCCTTGATAATCATTTGCTTTTGTGTGTGTATTAGTTTTGTCATACATGCAACCCTCAGAGTAGAATAGTTTGCTTGTTTGGCCACCAATGAAAAAAAGTGGCATTTCCTTTTATTTTTCCCAAATCTTTCTGTTTCAAATGTCAAGGGATTCTGAACTATATGTCCATGTTCAAGCTACTCTTATCAGTATTTAAAAAATCTGAACATATCTCTTTCTGGGTTCAGCTTTCTACACTGTAGACTCCCATAATTAGTAATAAACTTATCTTTTGTTTTGGAAAAGGATGGGAAACATAGTGGTAGTATCATTAAAATCATTTATGCCTGATAGGACTTTGGTCTCAGTCCTATAAGAAAACAGGAAGCCATTTTAGGGTTTTAAAATAAAATTAGATTTCTAAAAAATTAAACACAAAAATTCCTTTAAAAATTATTAGAAGGTAATATTTAAGAATACACTCTTAATCCAAAGTTTCTGAAATGAGACATGACCAAAATGTATTGACAAATATGATCATTTACTAAATAAAGTACTTACAAAGGACAAGAAGACACCATAAACAAAGTTAAAGGAGCAGTCACTGCATAAGAGAAAATATTTGAAAATATATTTCAGTTAAATAAGAAGAATACATAGAACACTCTTAGAAATAAAAGGAAAGTTGATCAAACAATAGATGAAGAGCTAAATATATGAACAGGAAACTTACTTTTTATCTAAAAATCTTAAAAGATGCCCAAATTCAGTAGTAACAAGGAAAATGCCAATTATATTAACAATGAGATGCTATTTTTGCATAATAGTTTGGCAAAGACTAAAACAACTGACAATTCCAAGTGTTGCCAAAGATGAGAACTGGCAGAAACTCTCACACACTGCTGGAAGGAGCACAGACATCATGGAAAATTACTTGCTATTATTTCTTAAATATAAAATAAAATTTAAAGAAATAATTTACTTGCTTTTAGGTACCTACTTATAGAAACCGACATGCATGTTTACGTGGAGTCATATACAAGGATATTCACCATATAATTGCTTGTAATAAAAATGAAAGCAATTATATATCTTTCAGTAGGAAATGATTAAATAAGCACTGGCAGATATGATGGATTACTGTACAGTAGTTAAATCAACTGGATCACTATTTATTAATAGCGATATAACTGGAAAACAAATGTTGAGTATACAAGTTACTGAATTTTCTTCTAACATGATAACATTAATAAAAAAAAACCCAAAAATATTATTTTTGCCTGTGTGTGCATGTATGAGTGAATGTGTGTGTGCATGTGAAGTTTTTTAAAGGATTGGAAGAATGCTACTTAATTCACACTAGTGCTTCCTGACAGGTATGCAAAGAAAAGAAGAGGAGTCTCTTTCTATTTTATTTTTATGTCTTAATTTAAAAAGGACAATATGTTCATATATCATGTTGTATAATTATAAAAGGAAAAATGAACTGATTACATACTGGAAGGATATAAGCTAATCTAAAGAATAGTTGCTTATTGATAGTAAGAACATGGTGCTTGTTTTTCTCTTCTTTTTATTATTGCTTGTTTTTAAGCTTAAAAGTGAGACTGTTGTGGATTCTTCTTTAGAGCTACTCTAAACAAATGTATTCTGATGAGGCTCCCTCTAGCCCCCAGAATTCCCCTGGCCCTACAACCTTATATATATGTACACTTAGTTTGATGGAGAGAAATGGAAATTACAAGAAAAAGGTAATGATTGATGGAGTAAAGAGGTTCTGGACGTTATGTGATAGGAGGTGTCCATAGCGAACAATGGAAAACTGACCTTGAAAAGGAGGATAAGACAAATTAAATGTTCTACTGACATCTCTAAGGGTGTACAGAGTTCCAGCAATTTCCATTATTTTTCAGCTTAATTATTTTTTCAACATTACTCATATACTTCTCACCATTTAAGGAAGTAAGGAATGTTATGTCCCTTTTACAAATGAAGGAGTAGGTGGAGAGAAATGAAGCAACTTGCTTACAAGGCTAATTAATGCAAGAAACAAGATGAGAAATCAGGTCAATTTGATTCAAAGCTTTTAATCTCTGACTAAAAGAAGCTGTTTCTGAATCTCTTAGTATTTCATTATGTTGCTGATAGTTAAGGACTCTTTTCTATAATCTAGAGTTATCATTGTTGTTCAGTGCCATGATGCAAACTTGTTCTTACATCACTGGTATTATCTTATAACAACTATATTGTTTTCCAGTCTACTTTTCCTTAGTGCTTAAATCAAATTTTAATATGAAGATATTTTCTGCCTTAACTCTACAGACTTTATCAGTTACATTTCTTTTACTCCAGGCTAATATTCTCCCAATTCTTTTTTAAGACAAAAGTTATGATTTTTAGAAAGTACTTTTCCATGCAAATATTTTCTTCTTGGGATTATAATATGTAAAAATATTCTACTGCGATGGTGGAAGAACATTTTAAAATTTCTCAAAATTAGGCAGGTAAAAGGAAAACAAACATCTCCCACAAGTGTGGCCCACCACCCTCAATGGACTTACACATCCTGGGGCCTTGTCACCAACCATAGATGTGGTGGGAGGTGTGGGAAGTGGGCAACATGGGAATCCCAGGGCGTTCCATGTAATATTTTCGGTAATCTAAGCACCTCTTA